>KN889758.1:38423-54574 GCA_000934455.1 Apostichopus parvimensis | reverse complement strand
AGTAAACCTAATAGTGCTATGGGGATTGTCAAAGAGTTTCCCTCCGTAATAAACTGACAAAAAAAAAAGCAGAAATATATAGAAGAACAACAACGGAATTACATAGACAGTAAACAAAAGCAAAACAAAACTTATTTTATAATACGTATCCCGACTTCAAGACCCCACTTACCCTCACAAATCCTACCCCACCACACCCCACTAAAACCAACAGCTTTACTCATTGAAATTTGGCTTCAGGTAGTCAGTTATGTGATTAATGTTTAGACCGATTTTGATTTCAAACGACCTTTGACCCCATCATTTTTCATAAGGTTCATCTAATTACCAAGGAAGATCTACAAACTAAGTATGGATTTCAACCAAGATTTTCAATTTTGAGTTATCGTGTTCACAAGTTTTCAGACTTTGACCTTGGTTGACCTCGAATGACTTTTGAACATCACTATTTTCAAAAGGATTCATCTAATCACCAAGTAGGATCTATATATAAGCCACAAGTGAACTTCAATAAATATTCGCTTTTTGAGTTGTTGTTTTACAAAGTTTTCATACGATGACGTTTTGTTGACCTCATATGACCATTGACTCCACCAGTTTAATAAGGTCCATGTACTTACCATGGGAGATCTATATATCATGTATTAACTATATAACCAAAATTCCCCTTTATCTTATCTTTTTTTATTGATAAACCTATGTACAAGCTTTTAAGAATTTGACCTCTGTATTGACATTTGACCTTCAAAGAATGAAGTAGTACCCTTACACTTAATAAAGTGCATCCACATAACCAGTATGAAGTACATTGACCACACACGGTTTGTAATTATAGTGTTTACAAATCAAGATGTAACACACATATGCACAACCACTCACATACAAGGCAAGCCATAATCATCGCACCTTTTGACTTTGGCAAGAGAATAAAAAACAACAACTTACCTCCTCCAGTATACCTCCTTATCTTTAGAAGGAATACACGGTGGACTAGAAATGCTGTATAGAATCAATCAGCGGAAATTGTGTTTGACTGATCAAAACAAGCGCTTACATAGTCGATAGCTCCTCTGGGGAATTTTCATATGTCAATAAAACCAAAACTAAGAAAGTAAAAAGAAAACTGCCAGTCATGTTAACTTAATTCTAAACGTTCTTTTGAATGTTACGAATATGTAGAACAATAATGCCACCTATCCGCTTCCGTAAAAAGAGATGGTTGGGTATAAATATCTTGGTATTCTTGTTGAAAAGCTCACTCAGTTCATAAAGTTTTGCTAATTAAGGATCGAATTTCACCAACGAAGATGAAGTCGTTTTTGGCTGTAACTATCTTCTACATGTTCTACTTCATTCAAACCTCTGAAGCAGACGAATTTGCTAATCTTACACGGGTGGGCTATGCGGGGACCATCGTGCTCTTTCCAGTACCAAGGGAGAGAGTTGCCTGTAAACTTAACCAACTAAATGCATTAATTCCGGATCAAGAAGGTAAGACATATCGCGTACGACTTCTGTATTAGAGATGAAATATTTGCTCTGATCTTTATTCTCGAGATTTTATTGTTATATGTTCGCACGTCTATCTTGAAATGTCTTCTTTGTCATAAATTGACTTTGCAATTTATTACAAAAATGTAGACTGACATAAATTTTGGTCACGCGTTTTACTTCCGTGATTGTCGAGTCTGAAAGAATCTTAATATGACACATAAAGAAAATGGTAACCATAACTTCCATATGTGTACATAAAGACAAACCGATTCACTCAAAACGAGTGGAAAGAAATATATGTACAGAAACCATGAATTCCACTCTTATCGACATCTTAACTTATTTTTAATTTGGTTTCCTCTCAATATTTGTGTGTTGGGAGAAGGAATGTGGACAGGGCAGGCGCGTAGCCAAAGGGGCAGCATATTTTTTTGTCGTTAATGATTTTATGATATCGCTAGTAATTTCAAAAGAGAAAATGCTAAGATGCAACTTACAAGGCCTGGGAAGTGCCATTTCCAGCGATCTGGGAGGCATTTTCAGCCAAAATGTTCTTGTACGCTTCGCGCCAACCATGGTGGCGCTACGCTTAGATAGTTTGCAATGCCGTATCTACGGCTCTGATAGTTAGCCTACATTTTCTCCCCTCCCTTGGCAAATTCTTGGCTACGCGCCTGGGACAGGGTTAGAATTTAAGCACCTATAGTACTGTGGCCTATATCAGGATGGTCTCAAGAGGTCTTAATTGCTCTCAATTCGCTCTTGACCTGTTCACGAATCATGCCCTCTGTAATTTAATATGGGCAATTCCTCTTAAGGCTTTAATTAATTGTTGATATAGCTATATTGTCTTAATGTATATTCCTTCTTTGAAGTTACTTATGTTTAATTTTCACTTTCCTATCTTAATTTTCCTCCATCTCTATCACTATGTAAAGTTCACACAATTGTTAAGCTAGAATGTCCCAGTGAGTTATCTTGTTGCCAAGGTGAGTTACGGGACACAGGTTGGTGAGATCAGAAACTTAGATTTCAGAATAAATCATGATGGTTCTACGTCAAACTTCATAAAGATTGCAACTTTCTTAGGCCTATATTTTATAACTCCAATGTATTATATAGATGAATTCATGGATGCCGATTTGCGTCTCAAAGTGTGTGTGCTCATGGAGGGCGGTGGCATTAGGGGGTTAGGGTGTAAAGTAACTGATATGGTGTATAGAAGAGTACCATCCTTGGGGTGGGTCTCAGCACAGGTGGGCAAAATGCGTCCCGCCCGCGGGCAAGTTTTCTGCCCCCCGGCAGGAAGCTTCAAAACTCCTTGATAATGTGTATGCGAACAGAAAAATTAAAAGGTTATCTTTTTTAAACTTTCAATTCACCATTTCCAAAGGTTCTCTGAATTTACCTAACTACCCCATTCTGACGGAGTTCCTTCAGCCGGGCGAACACGTCATTGGCATCTCCATTGGACACGTCTCGGCAAACTCATTCATCGACACCTTGCCCTGCGATGTTGCTGAAAAATACTCTTTGAAAACTCCCACAGTTCAATTCTTTGTGCCGTATTTGACTGGACCGGACCCTAATGATCTGCCCAACTTTAAGCTTGCTCTAAGCAGTTTTGTGTCAACAGAGAAGCCATTTCTTAACCCAAACTTGGCATTTCCCGCTTATCAAGTTGAAGAGCTCATCATAGATGAATTCGGAGTGAGCATGAAAGACGGAGAAGACTATTTCACTGTATCGTGGAAAGAAGCTGAATCGTGCCATATTGCTGATAACGTCACCAACGATGACGTCAATGAATATCTTGCTGACCTTATGGTTACTCTTAACCATGAATTGGACTTCTCTGCCTGTGAGTCATCTGATGTGCAGGACGTGGACATGTGCAAGGCACGTGAAGAGATGAGTAGCATTTTGTCGCGGAATAGGCTCAACGCGTGCGGGTATTGGAAGCCAATGGGACCCTTTACGAAATGCACACTGGAGTACTATACTCTGGAGTCTATTTCTGAAAGATTCAAAGAGGCGAGTTTGCTCTCGGAGGAAAACACATCTCCGATCGTCTTTGAAATGCAGACTGAAGTAGATTTTTCTGCAAATATTAAAGTTCCTTGCATTGAATTCTAACATATTAAATCACTATAACAATTGGTGGAGGGTAACAAACGAAGATCTTTGGTATAGAAAAACGAAACATTTCCCGTACATTATAAATGTGACTAAAACATATGCTGTTATTTATGTAATCCTGTATTATGAATCTAACCGATAGACCATGAACCTGGAAGAATATATAGAGCTGACCAAGAGCTTCGAAATTGTGTTTATTTTACTTAGTAATTCATGTTTAAGTCATGCGCAGTAGGTTTAGGAAAACAATACAACGCAGTTAGTATTCAAGTTTTGCTTCCCGACGCACCCGTCACTACTGATAAGAAATACGATTGTTGTAGAATTTGGATGGTAGGCGCTGCCTCATTTTCTATATATCAGATATATCAGATATAAATAGCCTAGCCTAGTCTACTGCGAATATATAACAGTTTGAGCTGAAGCCACTATTTTTTTTGTAAACATTCGAAGTGATAAATTACGAATGGCGCATTGTTTTCTTTTGGACGACACATTGTAGATGTTGCGTATCTAACGTGCATGAAGCAATCAATTCCTTCCAAATTAAGGACTATAGGGGCTGCTGTTTACAAATCTAGCTATTCGGCTTAGGTCTATTACTGACCGATTCAGTGGCGTGCGCAAGGAGGAACGGGGGAGATACCCCCTCCCCTCCCATTGTCAGTCGGGAGCTGGGGGTGCGTTTACATTCAACTTGGCAGAATTAGCTACTGCTACGGGTGTACACCCCCTTTTCAATCTCACAATAATACATGGAGTATTTAGTAGCACAATATTCATTCGTTAAGAGCTAATTAAAGACCTAATTTGTACTCCAAATTTGCCTCAGTTAATGCACCATTTGACGTCTAACTGTTCATTTTCTATTTCTGACGAATTCAACAACACCCCCTACCGTGGGAGTCGCCTTCAGTTACCCAAGGACCAACCCATCCTTTATGAAATCCTACATGCACCTCGGGCCCTTTCATAAAAAGTTGTTCCTACCTATCAGTCGGGGAAGTTTGGGATCCACCCCTCCCCCTTCCCCCTCCCCACCACCACTTTTGAAATCCTGTGCACGCCACTTGCCAATCGCACTTGCAATGGGAGATTGTATGCTCTTCTGTAAGGTACGAACTTCGCATATAAGAATCGGGGCTAACGTATTTCATTTTATAGCGTCAATACCTCTGTGACCAGTTACTGACTAATTTAAACTTGTTGGACAGGGAGAAACTCTCTTTCTGGAGTTTATTCACAATATTGAATTATAGTAACTCGAAAAGAAAAGTTGGATAAACAGTTACTGACCAATTTTAACTTGTTGGACAGGGAGAAACTCTTTGTCCGGAATTTTCGCAATATTTCTTATGTTCTATGACGAACGTCATATTTTACAACATTTTGTCATATTTTTCGTGTTGAGAACAACTGTAGTACATACTCAATAATCAACCTCATGAACAGAAAAGTTTGTGGCATAATTCTATCAGCCACTCGTTGATGGTTTGACGAAAGTCATTTTTTTTAAAACATCTCTTCACATATTTGTTCTTCAAAACTAATGTCGTCCGGTAAAAAACATATCTCACTTTTCTATACTTGATACTTCATATTTCAATTTTATGAACAAAATCATTCTAATCAATTTTTCAACGAGCAAATAAACATTTCTTATTATTTTATTTTTAAGTCGAGTTAGATTGGTCACTCATTTTATAGCTTGTTATGGAGAAATAATGGAATGTACACAGAAAGGAGAAGTGTGAATGGCATAAAAGGCATAATCAAAATAATAAGACAAAAACTCATGTTTTTTTTTTCTTTTTATGAATTACTGTATAATATGTATATACTGCCAAGTAATAATGTTTACAAGAAAATCTAAACAATTCAAGAGAGGAAATGTACAAATAAGAGCCTGTATCAGTACATGGGTAGGAGTAATAAAAGTACCAAGTTCTATGCATAGTACACAAAAATAAATACCTCGGCAACTAATGATAAATCGATAATCGACCTTCGATGCTAAATAAATCCTTTTCTTATAGTATAATGTAAACCATTGTCCATATTAAACCCCTTTCTAACCCTTCTGTCAAACTCGGTCAAAATTGAAATAATATTGGCAGCCTTGATATGTTGTACTCCCCCACACCAAACCCACCCCCTTTCAAAATTGACAATTTAATTAATCTTTTTTTTCTTTTAATAAAACAAACTTCACATGCACAAAGAAACTAAACATGTCGTTTGGGTATATTCAACGTAGAAACATAATTGACTATCCATGTCATGTCAACTTTGCAGACACAATGACGACATACCAACTGATCGACTTCAAAACCCAGATGACTAATAGAACTGCATATTCAGTGTTGTTTGCATATTCATCAACATATCTCTAAACACGCCTATCGAGCATAATGTTTTCACCGTAATGTTACAGTTAGGGATCAAGTCAAAGTTATACAAAAACTGCATTTCCAAGAAGAATAGAACACATTTCTTTCGATTGTATTCTCTCTACAGACACGAACATTTCTCATGGATATTTTTGCAAGCCAAATGTGAGTAATCTGCTGGTATTTTAAACCAAGATAGTCCAGGCTAAGGATTTCACTGACGTTATTAACATAAAATTGTATGAACATAAGTAGTGGCACAGCGAACACAAAAGGAACACCACTGATTCAAAATGGGTTGCACGTAATCCTTACTTCCGCCCTCACCCTCCTCCTTCCCCCCAAGCCCTCAATCTGGTTAGGTTGGTCCATTACCGAATGGGGATCAAATGATTTTTTTTAATTCCTCAAAATAGACATCACTAAATATTAAAATAGAACAGTCCGCAACCCTAGGTCGGTCCATTACCGAATGGGGGATAAAATGTTTTTTTTTTTTTTTTTAATTCCTCAAAATAGACATCACTAAATATTAAAATAGAACAGTCCGCAACCCTAAGGTGAAACAAGCAAGACATCAAACCCCTTGACACCAACAGAAAAAATAAAAGATATAAAGGTCAAATTAAAAACCCTAAACGAACAAGCGAACTGAGAGAGTAAAACCATAAATGAGACATGTAAAATAAATAAATTCATAACTGTATGCAAATTCTAATGTACAGAATAGTTTACATCATGACATCACAACACAAAGTAAACGATAAAAAAGATAAGCATATTTATTATAAGGCAAAGGACAAATATGAGCTTTAGTAAAAAGGATTTCATTGAGAAAAGAATCCGTTTCCTCACAAATTGTTATTATACGTTCCGATTCGGAGATGTTTCGTCGCATAAACACTCATTCATTTCAAGCTTTACTTCTCAGAAAAAGATCTGTTCAAAAATATTGATGATCACGATAGGATCCTATTACAGATAAAAGGAAACGGTGAATATGACTGATGATTCATTCAAAAAAGTCATACTTTGCATCAATTTAAAATGTCTTCATGGCTCTTAAACATAGATACTGTCACTACGCTGATATTTTGTGTGTGTTTTGTGTGTTCTAAATGGCATAGTAGGGAAGCCGCAACCACACGACTCAGACGCACAATACTGCTGTATTCACAATATCATTGTAGACTATTAATGTTACAACACTTGAATGGTCGACTCTTTTCCAATAACCATGAAAAAAAGTTTATTACCATAAATTACAAGCTACCCCACGTTGAGTATTTCTTGGCACAAACTTCTTTCAAATTATAATAATAATAAAAACTTTGAAAGAAACTTTTCACCAATTCTCATTCTCGACTATTAACGATTCTACTATTGTCAAGCTATTACAAGGACTACCAATATTACCCAATCTTTTCTAAATTCCGGCTCCTTCATAATCTAAATCCTGCACCAAATATTTCCCAGCACTGACCACAATGATATACAAAATTTCTAAATTGATACAAAACCTTTAAAAAAAAAATAATAACAAAAAATATCCAACTTGTATTTACCCATCTTTAGATAATAAAACATTGTTCAAAAATTCAAATTCTCAACTCAAAATGGTAAATTAAAATTCTAAAACTTTGTAATTTGATAACTTCTCTTTCATTTGATGTACCTACCATTACATATAGGCATACGGGATTAACCACCATCAACTCTTTTTCCCTCCGATTGACTTTTTTCTATTATCAGTTAAATTATTCATTTTTTCTTCTTCTTCTTCTTTTCGTTAATCTTCAAATTTTTACTCTTCCATATTTTAAGTCATTTTCAAATAATCTAATTACTTACATCACCAGTTTTTCAAGGAACCTCAAAACTTTACTGAAATTGGTGTCTGTCGATGATATTAGAAGTCACTGCAAATTCTGTTGTACTTCGACTGGGTTATTTTTATTATCCTATGACAATCTTAGCCGGTCTTTTTTCTCTCTCTCTCCTCCTTTGCATAGCATAGTTTAATTAACAAGGCACCATGGTCATCTACATAAATCAAAGTCAAGTTACTAGGACATGCATGCATGCACTACTCCAAAAACAACCAACAAATATAAATTCCGGCATGCATACTTGCTCGTAATGGGAATCAACGATCAGGAATATTCTTATTTCACTCTTTCACAAAGAATCCAATCTGACGAAGTGAACGCCAATGATAAATCGTGCATAATGTAATGGAAAAAAAGGTGGCAAATACCTGAGTTCAACCCTAAATAATAACAGTGTGTATTCCTTTCTTCTTGAACCATCTGATTTATAATTAGTAATTAAGTGTTTAAATACTTAATCGTTTCAAAAAATCTTCTTAAATTTGATGAATGTCGCTGATAACGGAGATGGTTTAATATTCAGACTTTGACAAGAGCAACACATCTTTACTGTGATTGTTTGATCTTTAGTTGCCTTGTTATTTTTGTGCTATTCATTCACATTACAAACTCCCACCAACCCTCCTGCCCGACCCCCCCCCCCTCTCTCTCCCGGATAAACCTCTGACTATTGTTCACAACTTTCAACATATATGGACAGAACCGGTGCATATTGCAGTGTGGAAACAAATATTAATACCACCCCCTGCTTCATCTGTGAGAAAAATATCTGAATATGTTAATATCAGTCAACCGCTGAAACCTCTTGGTGTGATAGAAGCCTACGGCTCTGACCCCCGAAAAACATAACAGTTGTATGAAATATTTCACATAACGTATGCAGGATTCCTTGATTCCCTGGTAACTACACTGACATGCTGTTACTACCATACAGGCGTTCTTCAATATTTCAGGTGGTATGAAAACCGAGACGCAAACACCAGTAAATAGCGCAAATATTCTTGTTGGTTTTAGTAGAAGATTCATTCTAAATACACAACACTTGGGTTTTAAATAACTTCTAAACATTTCCTGGAGAAACTACTCAAATATGAAATAAAAACTGTCATTTGCTGGGCAAGACAAGCTCAGGACACTGAGGAAGAAGGGGAAGGGTGGGGGGGGAGGTAGAACTGGAGGAGAGAAGTTATTTACCACAATCACCTCATGGTTGGAATCATTGGGTTAAAATATAGACTGCATAAAACTTAAGGCAAGGAATAAGCAAATGCTTGATACATTTCGCGAGTCTACGCTGCTCCGTGTTGCTCAACGATTAAGAAGACAAATTTCCACTCGGTTTTAGCAATTTTTGCATGATCACTGAGAATTTTGCAATTTTTGATTTGTTTGAGAAATTTTAAAAGTGCCTGGCTGAATGAAGTATTACAAGTGTTCCTTAATGAAAGATTGTGGTTGGTTATATGAGGATATAGTCCTATACAAGTGGATATGTTTATTTTTGTGCGGGCTGGTCATGTAGACGATGTCTACAAATGTTTACGAACATTCCTCCCAACAAGACGGACATAGTACTTCAATCCTGTTGACATCTTGGACTCTTTTCCCGCCTGTCCAATACATAATTTTAAAGATATGGTTCAAAAAGAATTTAAATTCCAGGTTGTTAAAAAAAGTTGTGTGTAATACCATGGTTTAGTCGAACATGAGATATATGCAATTAAGGATGAGAATGGAAGGACAATTTGTAATAGACGTTATCTTCTAGATTATTTATGTGATAAGTTTAAAGACGTCATGACGATGTTAAAAATTTGAAGTGTCTTCGCCAACAATTGATATTCCGGTCACCCCTGACACATCAGAGACCAACAACATTCATTAAGTCTCTTCTAAATCATCAATAATTCCTAGCCACTAACAAAGGATAAAATGCAGCATGTTTCGTAACAAGAAAATTTGGTATTGCTGTGGTGGGCTAAATTTAAAATATCACAAATTACTACTGGCCTGTTGGGGTTAAGACTGCTGGGCACTTGTTTACAGAAACCCATACGAACTGACGTTGACCTCAACGTGAACTCTACACCGTCCCACAGACGCTGAACGATTGAAAGAAACTAACGGAGCACGACTCCCTTGCAAAGATAAAATTATATCCTTATCAATCTTTAACTACTCCAGTATATCTTCACAAAGACCATGCACGGAAACAGTTTCATTACTCTGTTCCTTTTTACAATTTCTATATTTTTTTGTTTGGTTTTGTTTCTTAAGAATATGTAATCCCAACAATAACTAAAGCACCATATAAGCCATATATATAAAAGAGTCTTTTTTCTCCGAGTTCACGAGTACTCCATTGTCGTGCTACGACCCCGATCCTTTGTGGAGAGTTGCACCGTTAACCACATAAACTACACCCCCGTGTTCAGTGTGCATAGGAAGATTAACATTAAGAAGAAAGACTGTGAACATCTCTTCACCGCATTAACGAACAGAAACTCTCTGGATGGCTAGATTTGACATCGTAAAACATGTGAAGCTGCTGTTCCTCTATACGTATATCGCCGATGCAGCCTACAAAGTTTGTCTCGAAGCCGCGTGGTAGTTTCTTGGGTGGAACGTGCGGTGCCCCACCTAAGACGGAATAGAAGGAAGGAAGGAAGAAAGCCAAAGATGAGAACTTGAAAGCACAAGATGGTGACACGGTATGATACAAATTCAAAAGGATACACTGTCAGTGGTTCAGACTCCATGTGTAGGACATAGGGTTGTTTTATGTACAAACATATACAAGTATCAAACATATACAAGTATCTTTGTCATGGGACAGCCACTTTTGGGATTGAGTCTAATAGCTGGTAAAGCTAGCTCATGTAGCAGATATTAATCTGGTCACTGCCTGCCACTTACCTACATACAAGGCACCATCTGTGTTTAGCTGTGAAGCTCCTGGATTAGAGGAATCCAGTACTGGGTCCTCGTCGTCGACATTAAGGGTTCCGTCACGAACATGTCTACGGACAAATAGCAATACATACATAGTAATGACAAAGATGGCCTTGAAACACGACAAGTTTATTGCATGGAATCCTACTTAGAGCTAGAAGACAGGTCAAAATGACTGGCTCTTTCCTAGAATTATTGTCCACAAAGATCTCTGTCATATAAGCTAACGATGTCGGTTGGAGCTAGTGTCTCCTTGAAGATCGCTGAGAATATTAGTCTTGTTAAGTCCAACAAATCTCATATCATAGAACTAAGAGATTTTGGCACAAAATGCTCAAAGGTTTGCAAATGATATAATGAAACGTTCCATAAAAATTGTGTTAAGCGTCAATTTACGATTCAACCAAATAATTGTCACATCACATCACAGTCACCTAGTCACGTTTATCCAACATTACAGCTGTGAAGATTATACGGATTGTTAAGAGTGATCGGATGAAAATTCCAACAAAAAAAAAAATGGAGCAGCTTAAAACAAAACAAACCATTTCTGAAATACTGTACCTGGATGCATATATACTGTGGAAGTTCCCATCCGAAACATAGACGGTTGATACCATCTTCAGGGTACCCGAGCCCAGCTGGTACGTGAACATGACGTAGCCATCCACCACGGCTAGACCGATGAAATCTGAGCCGCCGTTCCACATGATGAGACCGTTTTCCTCTTCCGTCTTGATCGTCACCTCAAAGACGTTATTGCTCTGAGCTTTGATCCTGCAAATGAACACAGACATTCTCTTCTCAGCCGGCAATCTCTTTTAAGTTTTAACGTTAATGAGGTAGACGATAAAAATAAATGCAAGAAAATGATAACATGAACGGCTACTAAAACTGGATCGATACGGAGACTTCAATCGTCGTCGTGAGCTAAGGTTTGTTGGTGTTTTCTCTCAAAGGGTTTATTTCTGACTAATTGCCAGGTTTTGCTTTCGACAATAAGCTTTGTTCCAATGCTAAGTTTACAAGCTTATCAAAGTGTATATTTTCACCTCAGGAAGGATTTTATTAAGCAATTATAAGTGACTGATCTATTAAATTCTAAGCTTCACTGATTTCTTATGATTTTGTTTTATGTTTTTACTTGAGATTAAACTTCATTTTCTCTACCTATTGAAGTTTACTGTTTTTGTTTCAATGCTGAGTTTACAAGTTTATCAAAGTGTTATATTTTCACCTCAGGAAGGATTAGTGAGCAATTATAAGCGACTGATCTATTAAATTCAAAGCCTCTCTGATTTCTTATGGTTTTGTTTTATGTTTTTACTTGAGATTAAACTTCATTTTCTCTACCTATTGAAGTTTTTCTGTTTTTGTTCCAATGCTGAGTTTACAAGTTTATCAAAGTGTTATATTTTCACCTCAGGAAGGATTTTATTAAGCAATTATAAGCGACTGATCTATTAAATTCTAAGCTTCTCTGATTTGTTATGATTTTGTTTTATGTTTTTACTTGAGATCAAACTTCATTTTCTCTACCTATTGAAGTTTACTGTTTTTGTTCCAATGCTGAGTTTACAAGTTTATCAAAGTATTATATTTTCACCTCATGAAGGATTAATAAGCAGTTACACAATTGTCTGTTCTTTCAAATTCTCTGATTTCTTTTGATTTTTTTTTTGTATGATTTTACTTGATATTAAACTTCATTTTCTCAGTCTATTGAACTACATTACTGAGGGGGATTTCAGGATGCAACAGTATCAAATTAATCCCCTAAAGCTGGCCACACGCTGCTCTGACTGAATGCGACCCTACTCGATTCTACCATAGTAAACATGGCAAATTACAGGGAATCACAGGGATATCTTTTGTGCAAATTACAGGGAATCACAGGGATATATTTTGTGCAAATTACAGGGAATCACAGGGATATCTTTTGTGCAAATTACAGGGAATCTCAGGGATATCTTTTGTGCAAGTAACAGGGAATCACAGAGATATATTTTGTGCAAATTACAGGGAATCACAGGGATATCTTTTGTGCAAATTACAGGGAATCACAGGGATATCTTTTGTGCAAATTACAGGGAATCTCAGGGATATCTTTTGTGCAAATTACAGGGAATCACAGGGATATCTTTTGTGCAAATTACAGGGAATCACAGGGATATTATTTGTGTAAATTACAGGGAATCACAGGGATATCTTTTGTGCAAATTACAGGGAATCACAGGGATATCTTTTGTGCAAATTACAGGGAATCTCAGGGATATATTTTGTGCAAATTACAGGGAATCACAGGGATATATTTTGTATATGACCTAAAGATGCTCCAGTCCTATATGGGAGAGACAGTCGTTCATTGCACACTCACCAGTGATGCTATGTGCAGGGACGACGACAATGTGTGCAAGAAGATGGGTCTTGACGGGTATCAAAAACTAGGTCACAATGATTGGAGTTATTAATTCAATTACAAACAAACCAGTTTTAAATTTTCCTCTAATTCCTTATTTAAACAAAAAGACATTGACGGAAAACTTTGTGACAAATATACTCACACTGTTGTGACCAGATTGTCGTATTTGTATTGCTGATTCCCGGTGAAAGACACTGGTCCATCGATATTTACGGATGCGGCAGAGGACGATGACATTGTACTACGCTGCATCGTTGTTGATACCTTCGGTGACATGGTAGGGGTAGAGCCCTGGTCCATGGTGGTTGCCCGTCTAGGGGGTGCTGTGGTGGTCATTGGAGGTGGAGGTGGGAAGCTTGTCATACTCTTTGTTGAAGATCTGGGTTTGGTTTGGTCGTCCATAGGTGACGTCTTCATCTCCTTGGATGGTGATGCTTTCATGGTGGTATCCTTGATCATGTCCCTCATTGTGGGTGTCATCGCCTCTTGCGTCGTCTTGGCAGTTGCTGTCATGCCTTGACTGGACATGACGTTGTCCATCGGTTTCTTGGTATCGGTCATCTCTGAGGATTGGGTCATCGCCTGGAGAGTGGACATGAGCTTAGAGGTCTTCATCGATCCATCTGTGCTGGCTTTACCCATCGTCATCGTCATTGTCATCGCTTTGTCCGTTTCACCGTCCGTTTTCTCTCCCATCATCATCGGGCTACCGCTTTCCATGGAGGGCGTCATCTCCATGGCTGTGGACATACCACCCTCTGAGCTTACCATCTGTTTGGGGGTGGTCATCTGAGCTGTCATACCACCGGTCATTTCTACCATTTTGTCTGTCTTCTCATCCCCAGTCACCTTAGAGGTCATGGATGTATCCATTCCCATACTGACCATTGGTTTGCTGGTCTCTCTCATGATGTCGGTCATCTCCTCTGGTGTCATTGAGACACCTCCTGTCATCTCCTTCATCGGTGAGACCATGCCCGATACTTCCACCATCGCCTTGGTCTCCTCTCCATCACCATCCTCCATATCTGTGGCCATGTCATGGTCTGTCATCATCTGCATACTTGCATCTGTTACCATGACGACGGGTCCTTCCGTCACCATGTCCATATCCCCATCTGTTGCCATATCTGTTCCCATATCAGTAGCTGTTGTGAGAAAAATGAAACAGAAATATCAAAATATCAAATGTACCATAAACTGTTTTGAAGACGGGCAAAAAAAAACGTGATTTTTCAACTTTCAACACCAGAGGTATTTTATTTATATAGTTTAACTAATACTCTTCTCTTAAATTTCTCTACATTGTACCATTGTTCCCCATTTTTATGCTGTGCCATTCATTGGTACGCTCCATCCTCGACAACGATGGCATCAGTTTCCAGCTGATACGCATTATCTTTGTGAAAGTGTTCAATGATGGCATCAGTCTCCAGCTGATGCACACTATCTTTGAGTATTTTACAAGTCTCAGGCATAGAAAAACATAACGAGAAATAAGAATTTAATCAATCAGTTTCCTTCAAGATTCATTCCTGCCATTTCAAAGAAATGAAGTTCCAGAAACTTTTAGGACTTTTCTCTCAGAGTTCTTAAATCACAGTGCTCATGTAAAGCCTCATCATGTTGCACTGTTTATATGCAGCATACATATACTAATTCATGTAAGATTAGCCCTGGTGTCTAATTTGCTCAATTGCATGGAAGCTAGGAGGGGTGAAAATATTATAATCCACAGGAGTATACATCCAAGAATTACCACTACTGAAATAACTTTGTTAACCAAGACAACTTTCTAGACTTTTTGCCAAATAAATGTTAATAAGTAAGTCACTAATTATTCCATTCCATTCATAAAAATTCTATTTATATATTTATATATCTATAAATTGCCCAGATCCAACCTCTCATCAACCAGACAATTTTCCATATTACCATTGATCACTCGCAGAAATCAAATCAGGGTTTTATTCAGCAACTCTGCAACTTTTTACTTCATTATTAGAAATGAAAACCAGTCACTCTCTTAAATGAACTACTATGTTATACGGTTTAAATATCGCAAACCTATACAAAACTGGAGCAGCAGAACTAACTACTGATATAGGTAAAAGACAACCAACAATAAATTTACCCATACTGGTGGTCCACACTCCTGATACGCATCTATCTCCGTCCTGGACAAGCTCCTCGGGGCATTCGCAGTTACCGGTCTCCGGGTCGCAGAGGAATCCTGGCATACACGGATGAGTCCTACACACCTCGGGTATGAATTCTTTGATGCTGACTTCGTTGAGGGCAGACCCTTGCAGGTCTACGATTTCTTCCCCGTTTAGGACAAGCTTTTGTTTTAAAGAGACAGAGCAGAAGGATGACAACGGGGTTTCATCTCACTTGACTACAGGTAACATTGCGATCATTGTCATATATAAGAAAGGCACATCTCATAATGAGTCCTCTTAAGCTTTCAAAAAGTAGTAACCGATTCTCCCAGAGTTATTCACAGAGGTACTGCCAATGAAAGAAATTATCTGACAAAAGGGGGAAAGGTCTGTGCAAGGATTTCACCAAAATATTATTGCAAAGATTTCACAACAATACAAAGAAATGACAGCATGTGAAATCCTGCTGACATATTCCTTGTAAACCCTGCACCCATCAGCCCCCCACCCACCCTCCACCCACCCCACACCCCAATTCTAGTTTAATACTGACCTTCCTCACTGCTCCAGTAAAACCATCTGTAATTGCTGCTTTTCTTGAGATTTCAGAGAACTCGGGGACGCCTCCGACGAAAAAGTTCTGATTTATGTTAAGCTGTGCCATTTCACCCTATCGTCACGGACATAGAAGGAAAGAAAAAAA
>KN889753.1:26983-52591 GCA_000934455.1 Apostichopus parvimensis | reverse complement strand
TAATGATAATTGATGTGGTACAATGTGACAGCCGGGGTATAGATTTATAATAAATTATTATCAGACTGGTTGATTACGTGAGATGAGACTACTTTGAGTTTTGTCAAGGTAGGAACTTAAGAAACTGACACACTGAAATAGATTGTTTTAAAAATTATATTTATTAGCTTTTTAAGTTCAAATTAGCACTGGTTTTCAACAATCGCAAGTTGTTTTAAATCGCCAAAAAGGTGCACCAAATGGTGCCAATTGCATCCTCATTTTTCAAAAATCTGTACCTTGTGAGGGGGGCACATCCCCCTCACACACCCCCCTGCGCTGCTGAAGCGGCGTGATGGCTGCTTTGCGGCCATATGGTTTGCGGGAAATGATACCTTCCTTGCCGGCAAAAAAACATTTTTTACAGCCCTGGTATCTAGACTAAATTTCCAAAAAGCCTCCCACTATGAGTACGAGTACAAGGCAAGTACAGGTAACTATGCTAGAATAGGAGTTCCCCTATGGACTCACTGCAAGTCTGGTTGTAGCAAACCTCAGAAAAACAACAACGATTTCATAGCAGATGAAACCTTGGCTTTTAATTTTGTTTGAATGTAATGATTTGTGTTTATCTATATTTTTAATATCGTGATTTTATTTGGTTAATGTCAAAATATTGACTATTTGCATCTTTTTTTTGGAAAGGAGGAAATACTGGTGCAAAGTTGAGTATGGCTAGTAATAGTTTTAATAATCTCTGATGTTTTAAAACTTTGGTTCACAGGCCAGAACAGTGCAACAGGTCAGTCATCCTTGCATTCTCATGGCAGCGGTCACGTGGGGGGTGGTCGAGCTGTGCAGGGGTCCTCACAGGGTAGGAAAACCCCCTCCCACGGGAGGTCCACCACCCCTCGCGCAGGAGGAGGAGACAAGGGGGGAGGAGCAGCATCAGCAGTACCAAAAAGGTAGGCAAAAAAATAATATCTTCAGTTTTGATTTTGAGGTTAGTAGTGGCCAAAATATGAAAACCTTGTTAACATGGTAGCTCAAGGAGTTGAACTTGGATGGATCTGAAGTTTTTGGTGTGGATTGCCTCATTTTTGCCAGGACAAACTTGATTGTATTCAGTGGAGGTTAGAGATGACCCAAGGTCACCAGAGGTCAAACAATGACAACCTTGTTACTGTAATATCTCAAGGAGGGAAACATGGATCTTAAATTTTATGTGTGAATGAGTAGACAGTGTTCATTATGTATTGAGTGGAGGTCAAAGGTGATTTAAGGTCACCAGAGGTCAAAATATGAAACTCTTGACAACATGGTATCTTAAGGATGGAAATTTGGATGAATCTTGAGTTTAATATGTGAATGGCCCCATATTGAGTTGCCACAGTTCAGTGTATTGAATGGAGGTCAAAGGTGGTTGAAGGTCACCAGAGGTCAAAGTATGAATACCCTGTCAACATATGTGGATGGCCACATATTGAGTTTTCAAATCTGATTGTTCATAGTGGAGGTATTCAAGGTCAGCGTAAGTTAGAATGTCAAAACAGTGCAACATGATATTTCAAAAAGGGAATTTTGGATAGTTCTGGTTGTTGATACATGAGGATCCCTCACAATAATTACATGATGTCAACAACAACAAAATAGTAAAACTTTGAATTGCACACAATGTAAATATTAAATAAATATTAAAATTTGAATATTATATTTGAAAAATGAAACTCTTAACAATCTTCATGTCTTCTATAAAAAGTCATGCAGCTTAAATGTATAGAAATGAGTATGATATTATAAACCAGTATAGTAAAATAAATTTAGTATAAATCATATACAACATAGTAAAATTAGTAAAATAGATTATCTTAGTTTGATGAACCATGTTTGATTAATTAATAATTAGCATCTCCTTTTGATGTTTTATTGATGTTTTATTTCCCTCAGTGAGAGCGAGGCACGGGCAGATCTGACGAGACAAGTCTCTGTGGCCCAATCTATGCAAAACCAAACAGTGATTCCACTAACGGTGCTCACCTCCCACCAATTACCAGGGGCGACCATAATGCCTCCGAATATGACCCCAGTAAGTAGCTCCTCCCCTCCCCCACTTTTTTCCCATATGTTGATAAGTACTGCATAGTTTAGGCACTGTGTCAAAAGGACAATAATGAAATTGATAGATTTCAAATTTTTCCAGGTTGCTGATGGTCGTAGGGTTAATAACTGACATAGAAGTGATGGTTGGTCTCAGAGCTGATTTGCTAGCTCAACTCACTTGCTCTACAATAGTCAGATAGTTATGTGGAATTTTGAGCAAATTGTATGGCAAGGAATCATAAAGCTGACTGGTTTTTTGGTTGGTATATTCATCATTTGAAATCCAACCTCATATCACAAATAATATAAACGTTCTCTCTTTCAAATAAATTTGTTCATGTAATTTCTTAAACTAATATGAGATTAATTTCAACCTCCTGTCTCTAAGGAATATAGGCAAGATTTTCATTATTCTCACCAGTGCATTCACTTTGCCCATATCTTAGGTGGAATCTCTAAAATGGCTGATAATTTTGATCTCTTTGTAAGCAAATAAATGAAATTAATGCAACATTCTAACATCATTTTTAACAGCAGCAACATCATGTTTATCAAATGATGCTCCCACACGCAAGCCACGGAGAAATGAATAAAGCTAAAACAATGGTCAGTCATTCTGAAGGAGGACAAGGTCAGCAGCAAGCCAGAAACAAGGTAAGATGTTTGACGTCTTTCAGAGAGGCATTGATGGGGAGAGGCTTAGATGATAACATCATTACTTTAGTTATCAAATTGGACTTCTGTAAGTTTTATGTGGTAGTTTGAGCCATTAGGTTGCTGCTCCTGATTTGTTTAGACACAATGAATTAATAATTAGTAAATATTGAGGTTCTTTCCCCTCTTCCCCTTCCTCTTCTCCCCTCTTCTTCTACTCCCTCTCCTCTTCCCCTCTCCTCTTTACTTCTCTCCTCTTCTCCTTGTCAAATCCCCTCTCCTCTTCTCCTCTTTCCCTTACCTCTTCCCCTTGCATCATCCCCTCTCCACTTCCCCTCTCCACTTCCCCTCTCCTCTTCCCCTCTCCTCTTTCCCTCTCCTCTTCCCCTTGCCTCATCCCCTTGCCTCATCCCCTCTCCTCATTCCCGCTCCTCTTCCTGTCTCCTCTTCCCCTCTCGTCTTTCCCTCACCTCTCCCTCACCTCTTCCCCTCTATTGTTCTCTCCTCTTCCCCTCTCTACTCCACGTTCCTTGTTCTTCCTTCCCCTTCCTCCTTCCTCCAGTCACTGTATTGTACTCTGTGCTCTAAAACTTATTTTTGTTGATATAAACCTGATCCGATGCACTAGCCTCTCTCCTGCTCGCCCTCATCCTTGCTTCCAGTGTATGCCACCATTGTTATGACTTTTTCTGTTTTCTGCTTTTCAGAGTCCACGAGGTGAAAAGAAGCAAAATGGCACAGACAAGAGCTAACAGAGCTTGTTACTACAGACTGTTTGGATGACTTCAAATTCTGCATATTATTGGACATTTCTTTTGGAAACCTTTCAATCAACTTTAAGAAAACATTTTGGTGGTAATTTCACAAGGTAATACATTTTAGAATCTTACTGCAATTTGCAGGGGTTCATGATCAGTTTTCTTTGTATGGCATCTGTTCTGGGAGAGTTTTTCATATACCTTTTTTAATTCACCCGTTGGATTACAACCACTTACGCCAAGGTGAATTAAACAACAATCGACTCACAGATTCCAAAATGTTTGCTACTGGATTATTGGTTTATATCAAAAAAATTAAGATGCAACAGTAGGAAAGGTCTGTGGTAAAACCAAATAATTAGACGGGTAAAAGTTAAAATTCACAAAGCTGTAATTAACAAATATAAGGGTTTTGTCTATTCTCTCTCTCCAAAAAAATCAGTTCGTCTGTGTCTCAGATATTGCTGGTTATCATTATTACTTTATACAAATGACACAGAGAAATTGTCATGGTATGATGCAGTGTGCGACTTAAGACAGAGATATAACAATTCTACCCCCTTCCCCCCTCCAAATTGTTTAATGGATTCCTTCATTCACACTTCTTTAGAAAACTTGTACAGACAGAAAAAAAAAATTCTGCTTCAATGAATTTCTTCCACATCTTTTAAAAAAAAATAAAATAAAAAAAAATCCAGATAATTTACCAGTTTATGATCAAATTTTACAGTGCAAGTAAAAAAACTTGAGGCTTTTAGAAATTGCTTCCATCATAAGAAACACAAGAAGAAGAAGAAAGGGAAAAACAAGAAAAGAAAAAAAAACAAAGGAGATATTTTAACAATGTAAGATAATTTTTTTGTTGAAATTTAAACAATGTGTAAATAATTATAATAAGTATAACAACTACTGTAGAAATATTTCCTGTTTCATTTGAGTATATATTTAATTCTATTGAAAAACAAACAATAATGTTACGAAAACAAAAAACAAGCATCTCTCCTCAGTGAAGTACCCGTGTGGACTGAAATAACGAACTGCCTTTACACAAAAAAATTCCAGCGACGATTAAGATTGAAAACTAGTTTTGTACCGTGACGAAATCTCAGAAACAGAAGTGATTACAGGTTTCATTACAGTTCACACAACTTAAAAAATTATTTTACCTACGGTTCTCAAAAAGAGTCAATAATTGAAAGAATGATAAAACATGGCAGTTGGCAACTTAACTAATGATTAGTATAAATCTATTATTTGGGGCGGGGGGTGGGCGATGGTGGGGGTAGGGGAAGGACAAAGTAACACCATGGTTTCTTAATGTCGTATTTTGCATTGTATGCTGTCATCTTTCTACCCAAGCCAGATAATACTCACATGTTATTGGATTTGTCTCAATCTAAGAAGGCTGTGTGGTAATAAATTATGCTATGGCCGCTCCTTATGTAGCAAGTTATGTACAGTTTCTTGAAAGGGGCGAGGCTTTTTGTGTCCCACACATTTTATGAAATATTTACCGATTCAATTGAAGACCAGAAGTGTATGTGTGTTGTCCTATCATTCTGGGTTGATTTTGGTCTAACAGAGGGACGTTGATATGTTTTTGGGCACGATGTCTTTCTCTTAAAAGTTCAGCAGTCTTGGTTCCCAGTGTAGTTTGCTAAAATTGCTCATAGGTTTCCTTCTTTTCTGGAGGTTCATATGCTCTTATCTGGAATGTTCAAGTCTCAGTTGGACAGTGAATTGTCTCAGTCAGACAGTTAATGTCTTAGGTAGAAAGTTAAATGTCTCAGGTAGATTATTAAATGTCTTAGGTAGAAAATGAAATGTCTCAGTCGGACAATTAACGTCATAGGTAGATAATTAATTGATTCAGGTAGACGAATGTTCTAGGTAGACTATAAAAGGTAGATAGATGCCTCAGTTGGATAATTAAACGTCTCGGTCAGACAATTAAATGTCTTAGGTAGATAGTTTAACGTCTCAGTTCAATGTCTCAGTCAGAGAAATAAATGTCTCAGACCATTAAATGTCTCAGTGGGATAATCATATGTGTCAGGTAGACCATTAATTGTCTCAGCCAGAAAACAAAATGTCTTACCGAAGAGATATGTTTTGACAGTGGCTGTAATACGGTCGCTGATGTCTTGACACGACCGACCATTTATTGGCTCTCTAGCATATTTTATGGCGATACTGATGATCTTGAAAGGTCGAACATAAGAAACAAGGTTTGCGACCATTTCAACATAAAATACGGCAAAACTTGTGCCACCCTTTTTACATCATATTATCGACTAGATTGGCTATGATTTATTCCATGTTGTGACAATAGCTTAACTTTGACAATTTCAGTAATTGAGGAAATCCTTGTACTTAAACTGCTTAAAGCATTTCATCGGGGTATGAAACAAGTTTAAAGCTTGTTTCAAACTGGTACTTAGCAAGTGAATAAGTTATGAAATGCATGCAGAATTGTTACAGAACAAAGTTAGCTTTGACTATTGGATATATTTATTCATTTCAAATTATATTGGTATATATTTCTCCTTTGTGTAGTTTATGTATAGTTGGTTGTTCAAAGTATACATCAGCCAGTTTTTGCCCCAATTAATTTCTCCAACCGTAGTCAAAGAATCGTTCCCTCTGCTGCTGTTCTTATATGAGCTTTTGTATCACATGACCTCACCAGCATTTACAACACAATCATGTGCCTATTGAAATCATGGACATGCTTTATTTAGTTGAGGTATATTTGGAAGCAACTTCTGACATTGCCAAAAAAAAGACGGAAAAAAAACGAAATTCTTAAAGCACCCATGATGTCTGGTACCATTCTATTCTCACAGTAAAAGATGTATTGTTAACAAGTCTTGTATTATGGTACTATATCTCTGAGTATTTACAGAACCAACTCGAAAAAAGTTTGATAATTTTTTAATAACCGTAGAGGTAATACAGCAAATCGAGTCGATCATTCACTGCGGGTCAGGAAGATCACTGGGTAATGACTCGACTCGACCCGAATTATGAGTGTCCAAAATTCGAGCAACCTTTTTCCCTGCGTGATATTGCGGAGATGCCATTCTTCTCCGTCGTTCCACTTTTTCGCTTAAAATGAGGGCAGTCTTTTTCTCTGTACTCTGACTATTTCAGGTCACTTTTGTTTCGGCCTTTGGCACAGACAACCAAAGTAAATTTTTATAATTGTATGAATTGCTGTATATTGTTGTAATTTACTACTCTTTTTGTCTATAAAGGGTTCTAAACATTTTCATTTTTTTGTATTATACCAGACATATGGCTTTGTATGTTGTTACTCTTTTCTCTCCTTTTTTATCGATCCTGTACAGAAAACAAATTTAAACATCATCATACATCTTTTTTTTTATATGAAAATTCATGTTACTGTCGACTCGAATGCTTCATATTGGACCGATACTTTGAGAAAGGTCAGATCTTTTTTTTGATACGCAGTTCTGTCTTTTGTTCGTGTACAGTGAATTGTGCAATCACTTTCCGTTGTGAATCTGTGGATTAAGTAAAACCGATGTAAAGGGTAAAAATCAAGTTCTCAGATTGTAATATTAAAGGTAATTAATTGACTTATGCCTTTTGACTTGCTGCAAACATCAAAATTGACCAATCAGCTGTTGGATGTAGCAACTTGTGATAACAATTTTTTTTTATTGTTGTAATAGTGAATGTTACAAAAAAACATTTGTTACGTATTGTACTTTGAAATTGGTATTTCAATTTTTCTTTTGCCCTCTATTTTGGCAAATATCAACATCAGTAAAAGGTAACGTCATGGATCATAAATTTGTTTCTGCATAAATCTTAGAATAATTTGCTTTGTTTTTAATCAAAACTCAGTTGTTTAACATTTCCTCAGTTGAAGGAGAAGCAAACCCAACCATCATCCTTGGGGTATGTGAAAAAATACTGACGATGAACATCTTAGTTTAAACAGCAAAAGAATATCATTTTCTATCTTTCTTTTTTCTTGGTGGGGGGTGGGGTATAACATAGTTTTCCCTGCAACTTTCCCTGCACACAACTTAGTTCAAAGAGTAAAAGAATATCCTGTTCTTTTTTATTCCTTGGTGGGGGGGGGGGGGGGGGTGGATAACATAGTTTTCCCTGCAAGTTTCCCTGCACACATGACTGAAGACTTGAACAAGTCTAAACATGACATCATAGACCCACATATGCTTGAATTTTAACTGGTTTTCTGTACTTATTACTTTGGTCAATGTTTGGAAATTTCTGTCACAAACCTGTTTTGCATGTGCTGTGTGTCAACCTTGCATTCACCTCGAAAATTTTGAAAAAAAACCCCCCAAAATCAGAAACCAATAATACGTGCAATGTTTCACCTCCTTGTGGAACTGTGACATCACACATCACACTGACAAAATTGGGCAGATACCCGAGATACGACTCATCTCCCATACAGAGCAAGATATTTGTGACATATTTTTTTGGGGTGAGTTGTTGATCACAAAGATGTCTCTCATATTATACACTTGAGATGATCGTCAGGTTTGGTTGCTCCTTCCAGTAATAGATAGGAAGTTTTTTCCATCAGTTTTGCATGTAAATACGAAGCATGCTAGATATTTCAATCCAACTCTTTTAACCCTGAAACATTTCTAACCATGACCCTTAAACCAGCTGAAGGCCTTTTTGTGTTCTTTACTTTAGTTGTTTACTTCTCAGCTGTTTAATTATCTTTAACGACCTTAAATGATGATGGTATTCCAAAAATGTCTCCTTTTGTTTTCTCTTTCCTTTCATTTCTAATTGACTTCCCCAGTTTATATACTGTAATGGGGTTGGAGGTTTAGTACCTCCCTCTGGCTTTCCAAATCAAATGATTAAATATCTTAATGAGTTAACAAGACTGAATTCTTCCACTGGTACTAGAGCCAAGTCCTCAGATTTACAGTATGTATTAAACTGATTATTTGAATGTCATCATTTTATTCATAACAAGCAGACAAGATCGCTTGTTTGTGTTTGTTATTATGAATTAATAATGGATGTAATGCAACCAAGTATGGCATTACCAAAGGTCAGTTGAATACAAACAAAGTACTAGTAAAGAATCTAGTCTTGACATTTTTGTGGATCTTCAAAGATTGCTTAATTATACTCAAAAAGTTTTGTTTAGGTCAGAAACAAATATGTAAACTACATTCATGTGTGTATAATCTGTGAGCTGCAAAATGAGAATGGTTTCCAAGGGGCAGGACCCCTTATCCCAATTAAAATATTTCTCCCTTTGGTCATTGCCTATCTTTGAAATAATAGCTATTAATGTATGTTCAGTTAGCTGACAATTCTAGCAGATTATCAGCTGGTCGTTGCGATGAGTTTAAGCATGTCTTGTTTCAAGTTTTTTACTCAACTGGTTTTAATTTAATTTTTGTTGCATTGTTAAAAGTGTGACAGTATTATGATGCATGATTATGTTTCATGAATGACCAAATGGTTGCTAAAAAAAAATAAAAAAATTGTTGACTGGTCAGAAATTTTGCGGTCATTTTAGATCTATGATTTTAGTGTTTTATACAAACGTGTACGATATGAAATACAATTGTTGATGAAATATTGTCTGTTTATGTTACATATCATTTGAGATGTTTTTGTTATTTCATAATAGTGCTATTTTTAGCCAGATATCGTCTGTGTGGTCACTTATTTGATGATAAACTGGTTTTATCAAGAGTATCAAGAACTTTCTATAACCATATGCACTTCACCAGGGATGTATGCCTTCCTACTTTAACATGAGCAACATTCCTGCCCCCCCCCCCACCACCTTCTTTTCCTCATCAAACCCTCACACACACACACGCAAACTGGAACATGTTAAAGGTATGCTGTATTGGCTCCAAAAAGCCAGATTTTTAAACATGGTCACCTTTGGTCAAAATTCTTAAAACTATTTTTGTTATCACCCTGGAGGGAATTTACCTCACTGGGACATTCAAATATCTTGTGTGTTCATTTAGAATGTCTGAGAACAATTTGGAGAGTAAAGACCTCCAGGAAAGTACTTTATGAAAAACTTCTAGTAATTATAGCATGCTATAATTTGGGGCCTATACATACTACTCTCTTTAAGTGGAGAAAATAAAAACCTGAAATATGCCAGAGCACATATATTTCTGTGAAGTACTGTGACTGTCATGTTCAAAATGTCATCAACATAAGAAGATTCACTGGTCTAACAAAAGAAGGCAATGCAGAACTGATCAGAAATGTATCATCTTTAAAAATCAAAATTTCATTCTTGTGATGAATTTTCATAGTGAAGTAAGTTTTAATCCCTTGTAGCCCTCATCGGAAAGTATATTAAAACTAATCACTTCAACATTGGAAGTATAAAAGGGTAAAGACAAATTATTCAATAGCAACCCAGCTGCAGGTGTACATGTAGGCATATATGCAGGTGTACATTGGAACATTACTCATTTTGTAAGTCAAGTGAAATATATTTAATGATACACCATAAGAAAATGCCTACATGGTCTTCAGTGACATCATTTTCTGTTGTTTTGGCTTTGTACTGATGTATAGTCGTGGTTATAGCGACTTAATACGAATGAATCGCAGGGAAACATGTTTTCTATGCAATATAAATTTGTAAAGGTGTAAAATTCATACAGGCTAAATATGGAAATATAATAAATACAAACAAGTTAACAAATTTGATATGAGTTTCCTTAAAGCCCTGTACCCTTTTATTACATTTCCTATCAACTACAGTGATTTATGTTCAATACTGTGCATATGTTTATTACACTTGTATAGACATATTTTCTGTCAGCTACAGTGATTTATGTTCAATACTGTGCATATGTCTATTTAGACACTTTTATAGACATACACTATAAACAGCTGATTGCTGCTATCTTCGTGGCAAATGATTTCAAGGAAATTGATTGGTGATACCTGGTCCTACCTTCCTGGTGCTACCTTCCTGGCAAGAGTATAGCAAAACAACCAAACTAACTCGCAGGGAAATCTGGTACTATGTTAGCCTCACTTCATAACAAAAATATTACAATATTGTGATAGTTTTCATTGAAATAAGTATAAAACAACCACAGTATGAACATACTTTTGACCTTGATTAATTTCTTTGAGCCCAATAGGCCACTGACTTGTCGACCCAAACATTTAACCAAAAAAAAAACTTGGATTAACTTTACTCAACTGAAGCCATGTATTCCGTATAACCACATTCAGCAACCGGCCAGACTTGCTAACCTTAAAACTAAACTTGCTAAACACTACAGTATCCTGAATGAAACTTATCAATACATGTTAGCTCACCCAATAAGGAGCAATATGGTTTACATGTAATTAGTTGTAGCAGGATAGATCAATAGCAACCTCTGTTCAGATCATTATATGCAAAACAGGCTAGGTACAACTGCTATGTATTAAAGCAACCAAAAGGACAGATATGGCCTGTGAAAGACTTTAATCTGGTACAGTATGTAAGAGAATTTTTGTCTCAAAATGTTAAACTTATCAGGTTTTGTAGGACCACATGGCCAAATACTTGAGCACTCTAATGGCCTACCCTGCACATTGCTCCATCTAGGCACTCAATCCGGACCAATGTTTCTCACTGGCCCTCGTAGAAAGTTATTTCAAGAGCCCTGGTCTATGCTAAATGTTGATAAGTATTACAGACCTTTACATGATTAAGATTATCCATGATAATACTGTTATAGCGAAAGAAGAAGAATAATAATTTATAATCCTGTTCAAGTTTATTTCATGGTGAGAGAAGTATCAATGCAAATGTAGCTGTTGTCTACACCTGTATAAATGTCGCCTTGCATTGTACCAAGTGACTATAGCAATCACCAAAGAAAACGTTCATAAAACGACGAGAAAATTTACTCGGATGGAATTATAGTTTCCTTAAAGGCAGGAATCCTGAAACAATGGAAACAAATAAATAAATAAAATTGCACCTTATATCAACAAAGCCGTTTGTTGCACTATAAAGCATACTTGAGCTCATATTCATATATTAAACTGCTACAATAAAAAAAATAAATTGCTTTCTGTTTCCAATCGGTGAGTAAATCTGCAAATACTATTTTGGAATATTAAGGAGGGTGTTACTTGGGTTGCATATGTGGCATACATCTTTGGTAAGATAAAATATAATAGTGACCAGGTGCCCCCATCTTTGTGGACAGTATCCGGATTTCACATACCATTCCTTGATTAAGGATATGTCCACACATATATATATACTGTTCCTTGAATGTATGGATCGTTACAAGCAACCCGGGAAATATTCCTGAATTTGTAGAAGAGGCCTTGAATAATTTAAATAGGGACAAAACTAGCATCACTCAACACTTGAGTTGTATTAAAAATTTCACTCACTCATAATAAAACATACTCTGTAGATACGAACCCCTAATGTCAACATGATGATGCAAACATCGATATCGTGTCCTGGAGAACATATGGCGACGTTATTATTTGAACACATAAATCCATATCTGTAATGTAAATGCACTGCATATAGGTATAACAGTGATGTACACTTCTCTAAATTTAAGTAAAATTTCATCATCTGATCGATTAATTTGAACATATGACATTTCAAATTTAGAAAATTTCGCAATTTATTCTGACAGGTTTTCAAATTAAGGCAACAAGTCCATAATATTTTCGATCTATTTCATTACTAAGTATAACTCTATTTTATACTCTTCCTTTACTTCCAGTCATGTAATATAAATGAATAAATATAATGAAAAACTAAGGCCAAAATTAGCACTCTGTGATTAGCCAAAAGTAAACAAATGTTGAGCCAAAAAGTTTCAGGAAGGAAAAACTAGAGATAGATAATAACAAAAATATGATTAAATGTGCCTGATATCCTTTGTTCTGTTGATATTTTGAAATCCTCTGTATTCCAAGACGGTTCATTTCTCTGATGCTTGCTTCTTCCTTCGTACAATTTCCACCAGTTCTTTATATCTTATGATGCATTCCTCCTATACAACGAATAGAGGAAAATGACACATAATTATGGAAAGAGTTCAGTCTAGGAAATATGCCTGGAAGTGTGCAAGAGGAAGTGGTGAGTTGAAAGTGGGGTATGTGGGTCTTTAACACCCAAGTGAGGTTGGAACCCAGAAAATTACATTCTACAGAGGAACTTTAAGGTTGTCCTACTGAGACCAATCATGTACATTTCAAAGATTGTTACTGTATAATACCTTATTGTACAGTTCAAAACACCATAAAATCCCTTCAAAACACAGAACTGCATAGAAATTAGAAGGGGAATACAATAACATACAAATAACTGTTGAAAATACAAACTCTCAACCAAACTGCATCTAACACAACAATTTCTAAAAGGGAACATTCTGTTAATAAAGACAGTCCTGAATATCAATCCATAATGTCATTCACATATAACATTTAATGCACCTTTTTCAGTTTTAGCTTAGTTCATTTTTGTGCAAAATTTTCAGACAAAATCAGATAATAAAATGTGCAAACTGAATCATTCTCGCATACCTTTTTCTTCCCAGGTACAGATGATGCTATCTTGTCCCACCTTTCGGGGGTTCCTTTGGGGTACACTTGTAGGGCTTTCTCCAGGACCTTCTGTTGTCTCTGAGTCCAGCTACATGACTCCACCCCATCAAACACTAACTCCTCGACATTCTTTATATTTTTATCTTGACTAGCATCGACTTCCTCTGCCTCTTCCTCCTCCTGATTGCTAACAATCATTTCTGTTCTAGGAAGATTTCTTGATGATTTGTTCTTCCTTTTCCTCTTTTTGTTCGTACTTTCATCTTCTTCTTCTTCAAAGTAGTCGTAGGAAGCTACCTGCGATGTGATTGGTTGATCTTCTAGTGGAGTGGAAGCTATTGATATACAATCCGTGTCTCCTTCTCCAGTTTGTTTGTTTACGACGGTGTGATTTACTCCACCGGTTATACCTTTTTGACAGATCAAAAGAGAAATGAATGACCAGTAATTTTTCCACCGAAATTCGGGGGGTACCTAGTACAGGTCTACAGGAAGTCTGATATTTCAAGACTGTGTTACAATTGCATGGTAAAAAGAAGCAGTAGTCCAAAAGTGTGTGAAACTTGCCATTATCAGCATAGACAAATTCTGATGTAATTTGTCAACATAAATCAATGCAGGATAGTAGTCTCCTATCACAAAATAAGAATAAAAGTATTGTTTGATTAGTGACATCCCAGTGTGAGACAAAGCCATGTAAAATGTTCTATTATCAAGATAGACAAGTCCTAACATTTACATGCCAACCTCACCAGCTTACAACATTGATGGTAGCCTTCTATCACAATAGAACAATGGAAATATTGTTTTTATGACATCCCATTGCTTTAATACAAAGCCATGTTAAATGTTCCATTATCAAGATAGACAAGTCCTAACATAACATGTCAATCCTCACCAGCTTACAATATGATGGTAGTCATCTATCATAAAATTATAAATAACAATGGAAGTATTGTTATTTACGACATCCCAATGCTTTAATACAAAGTCATGGAAAATGTTCCATTATCAAGATAGACAAGCCCTAACATAACCTGTCAATCCTCACCAGCTTTGCAACATGATGTCAGTCATCTTTCATAAAATCATAACTATAACAATAGAAGTATTGTTTTGGGGTGCCCATGATATCCTAATGTACTATGCATATATGTTACCACATGTTAACTGTGACCTACCCTGTGTGCCTAAATCCACTCTTATAACTGATGATAACCTGATTTCATTTTGACTTCCATGGGATCCATACATCTCTATTAATGACAGTAGCTACACACATGTCTACAGTCTTACCATAACATGAACCATTTCTATCCCTTCTCATTTTACCTTATCCCTTTGCTTCTTTGTAGAAGAACTTATCTTGGACATTTCCATCTTTACACTAATATACTTCTAGATCTATTAATTAACAACCAAGTACAAACAAATAAACAAAACAGATACTGGAGGTAATGGTGAGGTTAATAAAGTAAGCAGTTATTACATCATATGTGATGTCCCCATTACAACTTACAACTCTCAAATTAAAAGATTTATAGTGTACAATCAAACCTTGTATACTGGCATCCACAGCAGTAGCATAGCCTTTTGTTTTTATTTCTTTGGCTTTCCTTGTAACCTGGAGAGAATAAATGTAGAACTTAAAAATAGAGCATCAATGCATTAAACTGTACAGAAATTATTTTTTTTCTTTGCCAAAGAAATCACAACCCTTTTTTTACTTTTATTATCTGATTTATATCTGTTTGACTTTTTCTCTTATAGCTAACTTGTTCGCGCCACATGTTTTACATTTGCAGTTCCTGTTCCCTTGCTCCATTCAACTCTATCAGGGCCTTTCTTTTGATATTACGCGAGATTTATCGTTATTAAATATTACTAAATGTTGAATATTTAGTCAAGAAGTTATTACAGACACTTCCAAACTAATGCAATTATAATAAAGGCTGTTTCTAATGGCTTCCAATATGTCTATTGCTGTTATCTGAGTGATTGGTTTACCTACTTAAGTTGTTTTCCCCACCTGTGTTTCTTATTGCAGATTTTTTTTTACCCCATTCAGTAACTATCTTTTTCTTCTATCCCATCTGTCCACTGATCTATTAGTATTGACCAATCCAGCAGTCTACTCACTCCAGCTGTGTCTTTTTCAACAGTTCATTCCCCTTTTTTTCGAAAGGGGGGGGGGAGGGGGAAAAGGGTAGATATTTATGACAGTGCGTGACTAGTCTAACCACTTCCTGTCTTTATACACAATCCGTCTATTATTTCTTACCACATTGACTGGTCTGTCCACTTCGGCCGCTATCTTGTCCCATCTGTCTGTTGTTCCTCCGGGGTATTTGGCAATAGATTTGATGAGTAGTTTGACTTCCTCTTGTGTCCAGATGTCATTCTGTAAAATGAGGGAAATGTAGAATTCAAACTTTACCATCATTCCCTGCTGCAAAATCGTAAAAAATTGATAAAAAAAAGTTTCACCGAACAAGGAACTGCATCCGTCCGTACCTTGTTCTCTTTGGGTGCCGAAGATTCTTGTCTGTTTCTCAATTCCTCCGGGACGACTTTCAATGCATCCAGATGATCCAACGACACATTACGGTCGTACTCGTAAAGAGCGGGATTAAACTTCTGTCTGACTCTCGGTTTACGATCAGCCTCTTCTTCCTCTTCGCTCTCACTGGACGGGACTAACTCCTCCTCCGGTTTTTCCTCCATTTTTTCCTTGACGGTCCCAAGAAGATTCTTGACTAACACGACCAGCAAGAAAACGCTCGCTTTCGACAACCTGTAGCACTTAAAAGGGAGACTGTCGGTGATTTGAGGTTTTGGGAGAAACGACTGGTCCTCTAGCATCGCATACGCGTCGGGTTTAGGATCCTCGGACAGTTTCGAGACTTTCTTATTCCTTTTCTCCTTTTTGGGCTTGATTAGTGATTCCTGATTAGAAAGTAAAGCAGAGTATAAACTATGAATACAACAATAATCGTTTCTCTTTATCATAAAGTATAAGACTAGGTACGTGGTAAGTAGATCAAATCATTGTGACAGACTGGAAATAGGCCTGCATAAGCTGCTATCCATGCTATAAAAAAAATTTAAAAAAATAAAATGTTGGAAAGGCTTTCATCCACAAACATATTTTTTCTTTGTCGCTTGCATGTCTTCAAGGAATTGAAAAAGGATTCTGATAAAAGATTATGTTAGAGGTAAATATGTACCTTTTGACAGATATATAGGAGAAACATTATGAAAATAGCCTAGTGGAATTAACCATCAAATTCCTACCTTTCTATTTCAAGATATGGAGACTTTGAGTTGTTACTCCAAATGTGAACTCGAAGCAACAGCCATGCATATCAAAGTAGGTGTTTCGATCAGAAGTGCTTTGCTTTTGCTTAATTTTTCATTTCTATTGTGTCAACCTTGAATTATGCAGGATTTGCCTAATAGCGGGTGAATATGGTATATTCATTCTAAAATTCTGGTAGGATCAATAAATGTTTTATTTGGTAAATTTGCATCTATGGGATCACACATCATGCCTTTAAGTTTACTCTCTTGTACCAAAAGTCAACCGGACAAACCATATCCACTTCAGATGAACCAATCTCAAAAATATAATGCAGAAAATGAATGCTAATTTCACCTCGAAGCTTGCAATTCGGTTCCTCTTTAGTCAGTCCCTCCGCCACAAGTGAAAGAAATCAATCGTGGATCATTCTTTAAGAAACAACACAAGGCAATTGATAGGAAATCATGGGAGAGAGCAGAAGGAACCAGGGGGTGGGGGGGGGGGGGAATGGTACATATTTCACTTTTCTCACTTACCAATTCAAACTTTCTCTCCCAGTACATTGACCACATGACTATATAATGACCAACAGTCAAGATAATGGAAAGGAGGGTCCCTGCTTCCAACAGTCCCATCTTACGGACCCTTCGATAGTAAAAGACTGGCTGCCTCCAGTCAGGTAAACCGTGGATAAGAATATCATCATATCTAGGAAATAAGAAAATGTAACAGGGAAAGTTTATCATAGTTATAACAATGAATAGCTCTAGAACTTATAAAATTTATGAAACAGTTTTAACTTTCAACTATTCTAGACATCTTCACACAAAATATTCCACTGATATGTTGAATTCTCAATGATCCAAATTTTTTTAACCCCAAAAATTCTTTTCATAACTAAAATAAATGCTTGTATCCAAAAAAAAAAAGCAGATATTGGGGAATCAGAGAAGTAAACAGGAATAAGTAATTATGAATTATTTCAGTTTTCAACTGCAAAATCAAATAAATAAAAATAGGCAAATAGCTAATATTACAAGAGGCAAATATTATGCATCCTTTGACTTTGTTTGTAATTTTGTCCTAAAGTTACAAACCTTTTTCGTGTGTCTTCATCTCTCAAGACTTCTGCAACTGCAACTAACTTTAACAAAACAGGTAAAGGAAAAGAAAGAAAAAACTGAGCATTTTCTGAGAAATTATTTGACTGATTGATCCATCCTGCAGTATTTAAAGGAATTGATTTTGTATTTATTAAAAATCGCAGCATGTGTTTCTCAAAATGCAACTGGTATCATCACTATGTATAAAAAAATTTTGTTCAGTAATGTTTCGTTTATAATGGTACCTTAGGAGAATGGCCTTTCACATAACTAAAAAAAAACTGACAAAAATGCATTACCTTCCTGAATGTTTCTTCAGCCCCTTCTTCTTTGTTTTTGTCGGGATGATATTGCAGTGACAAACGACGGTATGCTCTCCTAATGTCAGTTTGGGTTGCACTCTAAAATGTATCAAAAGAAAGGTAAAACATTAGGTTGTTGCGTAGTGATTAGCACATTCAGTATATGCCTTTATTTTTCCCAGGTTTTATAAAAAATCTAGGAGGAATATTATATTAAACTACATACTACACATGATTGTGTATGATTTGTTCTTTACCATTGCCCCTCTTACCTTTATTTTCAAAGCTTAGTGGTATTAGCTAACTTTTCTTAATTAACTTGTGAAGTTACCAATAGTAATGTCACTAATGTGTAATGACTAGGGTATAAAAAAACATGCAATTGATGCAGTAGATCCCTTATCCAACAACCAGGGCTTCAATGTTGGACATACTACATGTTCAAAGAAATATAATCATGCATGGCCATTGAACTGTAATTTGTAAAAAGCATTATAGGTGGGAGCTACACACACAATTGTCAGAAACAAAAGCACAGCTTTAGTGCTTACTTGGCAGACTGTCAAAGTAGAATCTGGGCACAATATCTGTATGTGCGTACCACGTACGTGGTATACTGACTGTAGGCCTAGTTACAGGAAAGTCAAGCACTTTCTTTACTTTTGGGGTTAGGCCTACCGGCATAATGTTTACATAGGCCCACGACATATCTGATTATCTCAATGTAATGTATATGACCAGATCAGGAAGTTAATTGCTCAATATCTTGGAATACTTTGATCGGTTTAAGTGTTCACATTCTATTGATAAATTAAGCATGCTTAAATTTGGGTGAACAATGATGACCGTGTATATGCCTAATATGGATTTAGCCCTATAATAATTAATATGTGAGATTACACCACTATCGTGAATTCGCTATAGTGCAAACTGTGCTTTGCCTACCTGATCCAACCCAAGGAGTTCGTAAAAATTCTGTGAGACTTCCTCAACCAAGTCAAACAGTTCGAAATCTGTGTTATCCCAAGCGTGAGTTCTCTGAAACTGCAATAAACATATTAAAAGTAAACAAAGAAGTCCTAAGCGATTTCGAAATAAATGAGAACAGCCTGTCGAAACTTGTCGTCTGCTCTCCATAAGGACTGCCATGTTGGACTGAGGTACGATGTAAATGGATGTGTCAGGTTTTGGACATGCCTGTCGTCAACTTTGGAGAGACTAGCCGCAGAAATGATCGAGGATATCCTGCGTGGCTAACTTTGGTTGCTTGACATTGTATATGAGTAATGTGAACCGTAGTCTGAACAGCGCCCAACTACACAGATAAATGCAAGACTGACCTTTTTCCAATAACTGAAATATTCTAAGTTAGGCCTACAGCATTAACTAGTGGTACTTCAGCCGAAAACCTGTACTTAAAAGTTATGAAAATAATGAGTGCAAGAAGGTAATATCATTTGCAGATAATATGCAGAAACTTTGAGAACTTGTATTGTATTTCTTCCAGGAAGTTGTTCCAATGCACGTTTTGTTTGAAGCTCTTGTCTTGCTAAAAATAATACGTGTGTAACTCCGTGAAAGGACTCACCGTTGTCTTTGATGTTGGGTCCAGTTTTGCGAAATTCTTTCCTTCACACTGTTTGAGACAAGGACTAGCCTGATAGGAAGTTAGCCTATCTACAAGCCCAAGTTCCAAACGTATTTGCAATTGTATCATGCCTATATCATAATGAAGTTTAAACTAGGCTAATCCAAGTCTGTAATAAAGAGACACAGGCTTAGTGGAAAAACGATTGTTTTTATAACCTGGATTCATAATCAGACCTAGGCTAGCGTAACTTGAGAATTAGACCTAGGCCTAGGGTATAATTAGTATAATTGCATTTGTTATGCAAAGTTACACATTCAATGCCATATGCTTAATGGTAGGAGGCATGAAACTGATTGTAGGAAAAGGAATGGTGGTGCTAGGCTAGTACTTATTATTATTTTTTTTGGTTGGTCGGGAAGGGGGGGGGGTAGTACTCAATTAGAGCTTAATTTGCCGATTGTTGGGAAAATAAGGGCCCCGCTTGTATTACAAATAGTAGGCCTACTTATTACTATAAAATAGTATAATAGTCGACAAAGATTGGCATGGTGATGGTGTATATTTACCTGTATATCTTGCCTGTATACAGTAGCTGAGTTTTGTGGTAAATACTACACATTTCTGTTAGGAAAGTACAGTACGCAAAGCAGAAAACTGAATGTCAGGAAATTAGTTCACTCTTTAGTTTAAAAAATAACAGGTTAACTTAGAAGCAGTAAGTATTGTGCATTTTTCTTTAATTCTTTTGAGTCTTGATTCATTCCATGGCAAGGTTAACATAAAAAGATAACAAAAAAAGATAACAAAACTGTAGGAAAGGCTTTAAATATGTTTAAAACAATTGACATGCATTAAAAATAGTCACTTCACATGCTGACAAGAACCTATAGGAAGTAAGTTAATTTGAAGTTTATATAATATGGATTTTTTTAACTCACATAAGTTGTGAATTTGATTCCATTTCAGTCTCTGGCACTTTTAAATCACCATGACAACGACGAGTGTTCAAGTAGATAGTGGTATCAACGCCATCTCTACTAACAGGGATAAGACTCTGGTGGCTGCAGCTGGCAGATTGGGTGAGCTTCACTCTGGCATGCACTAGCTAGCTGGACTACTGTAGGTGTTGGATTAAACATCACAGGGATGGTTTCCGTACAGTGGTTTTAAATATAACAAATTTTCTTGTTGGACATATGAAAGTACCATTTACAGTCATCTAACGAACAGCTCAATTGACAACTAAATAAAATAAATAAAAATTAAAATGGTCTTAAGTTTTGTCATTACATATAGAAAAGATCTTTATAAGAAATCAAAATTTCTAGTAGATTGAAATGTCTAGCAAGATTTTTTGGAATAGAGCAAGTTTGATCTTCAATGAAAGTTTGTTCCAGACTTTTGTTGTTGTCACCTTTATGTCTAATTTTAAGGGACCATCAGAATGATGGTAGTGTTGTTTATTTTGTTAGTCTCTCCGTCTTGATCCAGTGGGTTGTAAGTCTTGTTTTGAAGTGCAACACAGTCATTTGCCTTCCTCAAAAATAATAATAATAATAATCATAAAAAAAAAATAAAAGTGGTATGCTAGCTTTCAAAAGCAAATTGTAGAAGGTGGTCTTTGAGTTAACCTGATGCTTTACTGATGCTTTACTTGACTATAATCTTTCCTTGATCTCTTTTTAAGTGTTCAAAGTGTATAGCATTGAAGAGGGCTCTTTTCGCGAGCAACAGGATTTGAGAGTCGGACGTATCAATCTGAACTATAGTTGCAATGATGTTGTGTGGAATCCTGTCAAAGGTAAGACTTGTTTTGTAGAAATATTTGAAAGTTTATAAAGTTGATGATAAACTGCCTGTCAGTCGTTAGTACCTGTGGGAAGACACTTGGATTTACATTGCATGGGTTTATCCCCATTGTATCACTTTAATTGATTAACTTCAAAGCCATTTCAGCTAACTAGAGCAAATCAAATTAAAAAACAAACGGAAAATAATTTCTGGGGATTGATTGATGAAGTTTCTTCAAATTTTGTTGAACAACTTGCACAACTGTTGATTGCTTTCCCCAGTTAAGTTGAAATTATATCCACATTTGCTGCCAATATATCCATTATGATTAATTGTATAACAACTATGCCATGAATGTGTGTTAAGACTATTTTATGCAACAGCAATGCTGGCATAACTGACTGTTTTACATAACATTTCAAGATTGAAAATATGATACTCCTATGAGTTGCTATATAAATTAATCCCTTTCATAAAAAGTAACATTTCCTATTGTAATAACATCCTTGACATAAGTATTGCACTGTGATATTGTGACACAACTGGACTGATTATTAACTTAGATATCAATTATTTGTCTTTATGATGAACCGCTGTGGTTCCTCGTTTTTTTTTTTGCAGTTTTAAATTTCCCAAAAGTGTCCATAATGCTTATTACAAAATCTCCATTAGAATATTAAGTAAAAGTATAGAAACCTTTTTGACAGGAGTTCTGTGAAAACAGAGGGATTGTTCAACCCACTTTATCACAGACTTACAATCAAACATCATCACATAGAGAATCTGTATTTATTTTAAATTTCTCCATGCGACATTTTCTATGCAAAATTTGTGATTCTGTTTTTTTTTAATACAGATATGACTTAAGGATATTTTCTTGTGACTGATTATAAACTTTGCAGAAATTTAGGCAAATTGGTTGCCTAAAACACCCACTATTAGTGGTTGTTTAATAGGTTTACAAGGATAAATGATTAAACTGCTCATCTGAAAAATTTTTAATTGCTAATTTTTAATCGAGTGATTCATGAGCTGTGGGAAAGGTTCTCGTCTCGATAGTTGTCGATACAGATTAAAAGTATGAAACATTGAATATTTAGCATGCTTGGCTACACTACTTGAATATGTAATCGAGACAGAAAACCTCTAATAACGAAGACATTATTTGGCATAAATGTGACATATTTTCTTACTACTATTTGCTCGTTTCCAGATGAGCTCCTCGCTACAGGGGCTACCAATGGTGCGGTTGTCACTTGGAACCTTAACATTCAGAGGGGTAACAAAATGGACAAGGTTTTCACCGATAACAAACGAACTGTCAACAAAGTTTGTTTTCATCCAAGCGAGTGGTACATGCTACTGAGTGGTTCCAGCGGAGGCGCTATCAAATATTTTGTAAGTCGAATAATTCAACTTTTTGGAAGGATTCTTGTATCCTTAGCTTTCAAAAAGATGTGTTTTATGTTAAGATTCTTGTTGTGTGACCGATATAGGTCTCAAATACGATTACACACATCCTTGTAGCGCGACAATTTGCCGAGTTTATGTAAACATAACAAGATAAAAAAATGTCATTGTCTGTCTGGACAGGATATCCGAAATGAGAAATGTGATATGACGTTTCCGGCCAATGGCAGCTCCTCCGGTAGTATTCGTGACATACAGTTCAACCCTCATCAATTATTCATGTTTGCTGCAGCTACCGATAATGGATATGTCCAGGTCAGTGGGTATACATAAAGGATACTTCAGAGGAATTTTCATTTTTGACTATTAAAATGAAAGAAACAGATATACTAAACTTTCTGGTGATATTTGCAACCAATTATGACATATTGATATTTGAAATTGTGACACTTTTACCTTAACTGAACTTGAAGCAAATAGGTGTGATGTGATAGTCACACACTGACAATTTGTTTCACGATTTTCCTTACAATGTCATTTTCTTCTTCAAAATTGAGATGCTTTAACATATGAAAACACTTACCTTTGCTGTTGCCACAAAATACCTAAACCTTCCTCAAAATGAAAAAAAAATTTCGTATTTGTATCCAGAAATCCGGATGTTATTTCTTTTAGTGCTGTAGAAAAGCTCACACAATTATTCTTATAACAACGATCAACATATGCCACTGGAAGATCACTATAACAGCAAAAACTGCACATGGATTGACATTCAAGAACATTTTGTCAAAAAAATTTTTTTTTTATTGCAAAAACAGTTTTGGGACTACCGTCGTAGCGACCGAGTCCTTTTGCAAGAGTTGGTTCACCAAGAGATTGTCTTCAGCCTGGACTGGCATCCAGATGAGAGGCAGTGGCTGGCAACTTCAGGAAGAGATAAGACTATCAAGGTAAACTCTAAAGGTTGACTCCAACTTTACTAGTTCTAAAACTTTAAAAATGACTTTCCTATAGTTTCCACTCGAAATTTTTGGGAAATGATTGAAAAGGGTTAAGTTATGATTATTAATAGGAAGGTAGTGAAAGTGGGACCATAGCCAACTATTCCCGTTCTTTCTAGCCTGTTTGGGGAAATATGGAGAAATTTACATGGGGGTAGGGGCAGGTGGAAGGGGTACATTTGCCTCAGAATGTAAGGATTGTAATGAAAGGTTTGTAATAAAGTAACTTTCATTTATTCCGTTCCTCAAAATTTTACAACAAACTCTCCCTACTAATCACAAATCAAAATGTTTCTTTTCCAATAAGAACCTGGCTTTGCACCCTCCTATGTTCCACCTCACCATTACAATACAATCTATTAACATGTAGATATGGCACTGGGAGTCCCACGAATGGCGGTTACGCATAGACTACACACTGTACCACATTCAGTCGGTCCGTAAAGTGAAATGGCGCCCTCAGAGGAAGTACCACATCGCTAGCTGCTCTCAGGTGGACGATAATGCAGTGTCTGTTTGGGACGTGAGGAGGCCTTATGTACCATTTGCAGTATTCGAAGAACATAAGGAAGCCCCAACAGGTATGAGCTTGCTTTAAGAGATATTCGTTCTCTCATCAATAGAAAGATTTACATTTACCAAAAGGAGTGTTTTAATTTGCTCAAAGTAAACTGGTTCCTGTTATAGTGCTTTGAAGCTGTTACTTACTTTTGATAGTGTAATGGTACATTTTTAATGGGCATGTTGTTTATAGAGGTCAATGAAGTGTAATTGGTACTAACTAGGTGGGTACTTTGTGGGGACTAAGTAGTGTAACTGGCTATTTTGGTAGGCTGTTATGAGATGTTTATATAGGGTGACTTAACTTTGTTTAAATTGACCCCCCCCCCTGTCCCATCCCCATGACATCATGCCTTTGTGATTGTGGACTCCATCCCCATCACTGCCTTCAGCTTTGTGTATAACAACGGTAGGTAAGCAGTTTCTTCCTTCTTGCTAGTATCTTCTGCCATCGAATAAATTGATTTCATATTTTTCATACATCCTAATTTGATATTTATATATTGATATTGAATTTTTGATGTTGGAAAAATGCTTTGATTGCATGCCTTGTGCATTCTAGAAATTGAGCTGTGTGATGTGGGTTTATGTCGGTGGTTTATATATGATTTACTGTGATAGGATGTGATGTGATATAAGAAAAAGACACAGATCAATTGTCACAGTGTTTTGGGGAAAATGAAGATTGCTTGCAGTTCTTAACTCTTTGCAGATTTGTTTATAAACTCCCCAGTTTTTGCTTTCTGATGTGCTTGTCCACTTTCCCCCTGTTTTTGTTGTTGTTATTGCAGGTATTGAATGGTATGACCAGAATGTCTTTCTTACCTCTGGTAAAGATGGAAACATCTTCCAACATGTTTTCAAGGATGCCAAGAAACCAGCAGAGACTTCAGTAAGTTTCCTTCATTCCCTTTTTTCTAGTTTTTTTAAATTTTGCTAAAAAAAAACAGTTATGAAAATTTTTTAACCTCTAATTTTTTTTTTTTTTTTTTTTAAATTTTTAATTTAAATTGTTTAACCTCTTTTTTAACCTCTTTCAACTCAAGTAAGTGTGACTGATCTTATGTTACCTCTTCAGAACCCGGTCGGCCTGTCCATGAGTCTCCATGGTGATATCTTCCACACATCTGCTCTGTCCGGGAAGAATACCCATCAGAGAGGCTCTATATCGAACGACATTACATCGGTTAAGCGGCCGATGTTCTTCCGTCGGATGGACCGCACCACCGATTCCTTCCCCGCTTATGAAAGTACGCTGTTGTACTATGAACTGAAGGAAGACAGAGTGAGTATATCCCCTATGAAAGGGATAGGTTGCACATACCTGTCTCTGGTAAACTGTGAACTGGAGCAGAGTGAGTATATCTCCTATAAAGGTTGCGTATCCCTGTGTGATATACTTAGTTCACTGGTATACTATGAACTGAGCAAGACAGAGTGAGTATATCCCCTATAAAAGGGAT
>KN889753.1:11494-26664 GCA_000934455.1 Apostichopus parvimensis | reverse complement strand
TACTATGAACTGAGCAAGACAGAGTGAGTATATCCCCTATAAAAGGGATAGGTTGCACATACCTGTGTCTGGTATACTGTGAACTGAAGCAGAGTATGCCCCCTATAAAGGTTGTGTATCCCTGTGTGATATACTTAGTTCACTGGTATACTATGAACTGAGCAAGACAGTGAGTATATCCCCTATAAAAGGGATAGGTTGCACATACCTGTCTCTGGTATACTGTGAACTGGAGCGGAGTATATCCCCTATAAAGGTTGCATATCCCTGTGTGATATACTTAGTTCACTGTTGTACTATGAACTGAGCAAGACAGAGTGAGTATATCCCCTATGAAAGGGATAGATTGCACATACCTGTTTCTGGTGTACTATGAACTGAAGGAAGACAGTGAGTATATCCCCTATAAAGGTTGTGTATCACTGTATGATATGAACTGAAGCAAGACTGAGTAGGTGTGTATCCCCTACAATAGGAATATGTTGCATATCCCTGTGTGATATGTTAAGTGCATTGGACTGAAGCAAAAGTGAGTGGCTATATCCTCTATGAAAGCAATATGTTGTATATCCCTCTCTAGTGTACTTAGTAGTTCATTGGAATACTATGAACTGAATTAAGACAGTGAATATATCCCCTATAATAGGAATATGTTGCATATCCCTGTGTCATATGTTAAGTACATCGGTCTACTATGAACTGCAACAAGACATAGTAAGTATGTATGTATGTATGTATTTTAGATCCTCCTGCAAGCAGGAACTTGCGAAGAAGCCTCATTGGCTTTTCAAAGCCGAAAGCTGACCGAAGTCAGTCTCTTACATTCATATTTAACGTTCATGAATTGTTAATTGTCAACAACTATGTAACTGGACGACATACATTAATCTGGGAGTGACTCGAAATCTGGGAGGGACTCGAAAGTATATAATATTAACCCCAACTCTGGTCAAATTAGGCTTATTTTTTGCTGTTTGGTGGCATGGCAAGGAATGACAGTTCCGAGATGGAAAAGGAATGCCTCAACAAAAGCAAATATTTGATTTTCGGACAGTTTCTTTCGTGATTCAGGAGTACTTTACTTCGTCTGTCAACTAACAGAGTTTTTACATCACACATTGTTTATCCATTGATATTTCATATTTGCATATTTCAATGTTTACATCTTTTACTACATGCAGTGGTTTCAAATACAATTTTACATGTTTTTTTCTCTCTGAATTTGAGAAAATGTATTTTATTTTTTTTTAACTAATATCAGTTTTCAGAATGGTTCTGTGCATCTGCTAAAGAATATCAACTGACTGGAAAACCATTTGGAGAACTCTGCGAAGAAAATGCCAAGATTGCCGAAGGGCTAGGAAGACATCAGGTATTCTCATTTTGTGTATTCCCCCATTAGCAATACCCAAGAAAGAACCCAACTAAAATGGTGAAAACTCAGGTGTCACATGATTTGTTCTTTCCTAAAGCATTGATTTCCTGTTGAACCTGTCATAAGGTATAATGGCTTCACACTCTGTAAACAGATAAATAATAATAATAATACATAATTTTTATATAGCGCCAAACAAACTATGAAATAATTCTCGTAGCGCTTAACAAAATAATAGCAATTATAACATATATGCTTTGGTGAAGAGATATGTTTTGAGTGCTGACTTGAAACTGTTCACAGTATTGCATATTTTTATATGTTCTAGAAGTGAGTTCCACAGGCACGGTGCACTGGATGTGAACGTTCTCAAGCCGTAAGTCTGTGGTTTTACTCTAGGGATGAGTAACATCAGTGATGAATTAGAGTGAAGTGAACGTGTGGATGATGGTCGGAGCTGAAACAAGTTGGTGAGGTAGCTTGGTCCTACATTGTGCATACATTTGCTGGGTGGTTGTGTGGTTGTTATAAACAGTTATCTTACTGCATGTGATATTACATGTACATCATCACTGAAATCACACACCAGTCCATTGACCTAATTATCTGCGTGAATGGATAAGGTTTTTTGTAAAGCCACTAACTGAGGAGTATACGCATGGCACCTCAAAGAACTTGAATAGGACATGCCGAAGTGCACTTGCTAATGTGAATGCGTACTGGTATGCCATCTGGAGAACTCTGCAAAGGAAAATGCCAAGATTGCTGAAGGGCTAGGAAGACACTAGGTATACTCATTTTGTGTATTCCCCCATTAGCAATTCCCAAGAAAGAACCCAACTAAAAATGGTGAAAACTCATTTTCTTGGTTTTCAGGTGGCCCAAACTTGGCATTTACTGAGATTGTTTTTCGTGGATGTCTCACAGCTGATGCCGAAGGTTTACAGCAAACAGAGCTCAGGAGGGAGTGCCGAGGTGCCGTCATCACAGACCAGCACGGAGGTCGACAGAGGTAAGGCTTAACTTGCCTGCAGAGGTGTATTAGTAAAGAGATTGTAGAGCAGTATTCAATAGGTAGAGCTACAGAGTTGAGTTACTACTCACAGAGACCAACTTGCAAAGATAGGAAATTGAAACATAGTGAGGATTTCATTGCCCTTCATGAATCAGTTAACTGTATTTGATATAACATACAGTCTGGTCTGGTCTGGTTTTTGATAAACACTCGTTTTTGTTTGATCCATTGCAACCCTTTTCAGTTTTCATTGTACTACATATGTCTGTTTTCCTATTAATACAGATGTCTATTTTCCTCTATAACATGAAGGCCTGTTTTCCTATTTAACACAGATGTCTTTTTCTGCTATATAATGTCTGTTTGATCCAATGTCACTCTTATGCTACTCTTCACGTATCTGTTTTCATTGTACTACAAATGACGGCTCTCTTCTATAAAACTGCTTCTCTCTATATTTTGTCTGTTTTCCTTCATAACACAGATGTCTGTTTTACTATGTATAAACACATTTTTGGTTTCCTATGTAATACAAATGTTTGTTACTTCCATAACACAGCTGTCTGTTTTCCTATATAACACAAAATGTCTGTTTCACTATGTATTAAACACATATTTGTTTTCCTACTTAAACAAATATCTGTTTTCTTCTATAATATAGATAGTGATACCTGTTTTCCTATATATAACACAGATATCTGTGTTACTATGTATCAACACAAATTTGTTTTTGCTACATAACACATGTATGTGCTCTTGTTTAAACAAACAGTCTGTTTTCCTACGTGACACAGATATCTGTTTTGCTACATAAACACAAATATTTTGTGCTTCATTACACATATCATGCGATTTCCTATATATAATACAGATGTCCGTTTTCCTATCGAAGACAGATGCATGTTTTCATGTGGAGTGTTAGCTCAGTGGTTAACGCCGGTGCCTTTCAATCATAAGGTCCCGAATTCGAGTCACTCCAAGATTAATGTGTGTCGTCCAGTTGCAGAGTTGTTGACAATTGACAATTCATAATCATGGACATTAAATATGAATCTAAGAGACTGACTTCGGTCAGCTTGCGGCTTTGAGAAGCCAATGATGGCTTCTTCGCGAGTTCCTGCTTGCAGGAGGATCTAAAATACATACATACATACATACATACATTGTAACTAACTTCTTTCGCCTGCCACGCAGATTCTGCCAACATCCACAGAGAAGGATCTATGGACCAGAATCCTCCCACGGAGGTGAGCCACGCCCCCGACTCCACCACCGGGGTAACCGACGAAGAATCGGACAGCGAGCTCGATAAGAACAAACGGAGGAACAAGATGCTTGCTGAGATGGACCCCATCGAAAATCCCTTCACCATTGAAGACGAAGAGAACTATGTAGGGGAGTACAATTGGTGGGAGAACGCTGCTAACGAAAACTGGCATCTACCCACCGAGGGTTTCTCCCACCGACACGAGATAACGGACAGGTAACCCTTCATTCTTATCCGTATCAATAGATAGATAGATAGACATTTATTCAGCCAATCATATAAAAATATAATGGAAATTGGTTGATAACAAGAGCTCAAAACATTAAAAATTGTAAACAACATATAAGACGTATAATAATATACATAGATATGAAAACGTTCCTATAAAATATAAAGATGAACAAAATATCAAATGTACCTACAAAATATTAAAGCGTACAAAAATGTATAAATGCCCTCATATCCAATATAAAGTCTACAAAGTATAAAATTGTTTAACGGTTTTGGTGCGCATTGAATATCTTCACAGCAGAAAGATAAAAACTGTCAGTAAATCTTTTAGAACCCTTAAAAGTACGCATTCTTTTGCCTGAAGGCAGGAACTTGAAATAATCAGTTGATGGGTGGTAATCATCATCAGTCCACAAATCGGTCCATAGTTATCGGTCCACAAATATCGGTCCACAAACGATTAATATTTGAGGACTCTATCGTATATATATATGTTTTTAATGTAAAGTTTAGCAGAGTTTCTCCTTTCAGTTTTTCTCCAACCTTTTCTGGGAAATAAAATTTTTTTTGCTTTTCGACATCTCTTTCAATTATTCAGACCACCCACGCCAGATACGTTACACGATCGAAGCAGACCTAGCACTCCTCCACCGTAAGTTGATATTTTGTTCAAATTACTAAGAATTATACACATTTTTACCTTGCGATAATTTTTGGTTTTATTTTGTGACTGCGCATCACATATGGAGCAACTAATGCAAACCTAGCTTTCCTCTGGAGTAATTCCAGATTCAATGAAGATATTGTTAAGAGAATAGTTAATAGTTAAATCTCCTCATATAGGCAATAGCTTATGTATTGTGATGTCAGTATTACCTACAAAGTATCTAAAAGTCACTCCAGATGTAGAAATTCCAATCCCCCTTCATGGGCTCATTCGAATGTTTATTAATGTAACTGAATTAATGTCTTAACACCTCTGACACCCTAACTGTACCAAAAAAGCTGGTGAATTTGGGTTTTAAAGTTCCAGATACTTTAAATTATACATACACAAAATTAGTAAGAAGGGCAGTTATCACTTTGATGTGCCAAAATTTTGAAGCAATTTTCTTCTTTTCAATCATATTTTTTGGAGCGGGTTGAGGATGGGGGGGGGGAGGGATTCATTTTTCTCTTCATTAAATGGTAACCCTATATCATTATGTTTTGATAAAACTTCATGTCATGAAATGGCAAATTGCATATTGGAATATTATTCAAGTTATATGTATCTTTTTTACAAAGGGAGAGGGATTGCTTTCCCCTCCATTATTACTACTGATGTTCAGCTATTCCCTTAGAAATGCTTTTAAATTCTCTTCTTTCTCCTAAGGAAACCTGAACTTGACCAAAACCTGCAGGCATCCCACAACCATCCTCTGTTAGCCTCTCATGCGATAGACCAGGCTATAACCAAACACAGATCTGAATTCAACCTCAGCATTAAGTACAGACCCCTCATTAAGGAGATGTTGGCCTACTATGCTGATGCAGTACGTATTAAGTAAACGAAGCTACAAAAATGGTTGTAGCTTTATACACCTTATTTCATCACATCATTCATTCATTCATTCATTCATTCATTCATTCATTCATTCATTCATTCATCCATTCATTCATTCATTTACTCATTCATTCATTCATTCATTCATTTATTTGTTTGTTTCTTCACAATATAAGTACAGAGAAGTTAGCTAAGTGACAAAACATATCAACAACATGGAAAATTGTGAAAGGAAGCACAAAAAACCCAGAGGGCTTGTCTAGTAGAGCGCTCCCATAAGTAAATAAAGAGAACAATACAAGAAAACAGTAACACTTATATCCACCCAAACACCAACCCAACATGTATATTATATAAACCCATCCCACCACCCACAACACATAAATATAAACAAATGCATACATACACAATTGAACACAAATGCACACACGCATATATATATATATATATAAGTATATGCATATACATACATATATACACATACACCCATGTAAATATCATCAGTGTATTCATATATGGTATAGGCCTAGCGTCTAATAGGTTACACTTTGGTAGGAAACAGTTGGTAGGAAACATCACGTGTAATAAATAAGTAGGGTATTATGTACAGCCTAATGTTGCAATAAGCCAGGTGTGAGATCATATTTTGATCATTTCTATATGGAAGACTCGGTCACTTTTGAATCCATTTGATGGTTCTATATGGCAATACCATAACGCACAATGCTGTATTTGGGCTTTAACTACTTTCATACCCTATACCCTCTTGTCAATATGGCATGTGTTCTCTATATTTGTCTACGTTTATTTACGTTTTGACGCTTTTATGAATTTCTTTATTTGCCGTAGGGTGCTGTGCAAAGAAATGCCAGTTTCAGTTTGTGACGTTTTGCATTGATTTCTTTGTTTATTTTATTTTCAGGGAGATGTGCAGATGTCCGTTTCAGCGTACATTGTACTCGGCGATAAAATCAAAGGGGAAATACCGTCAGAAACGATAGAACATTGGTTTATTTCGTACATCGGTGAGTCATACCACACCCAATTTATTTCTGTTCTGACATTCTGGTTGATATTTGCAATGAATTATACGATCATCATATATGTAGTCATAAATATATAAATAAATAAATAAAAAATAACCCTCTCTCACTTTTTTAAAATCACACAAGATCTGTCATCAACTGGTAGTATTTTTTAATGTTATTTATTTGATCGAATCATAAGTATTATTGTTGTTGACTAATGTGTGCATTGGTTCACAGAACAAGAAGAGACCCATTAGTTGACTTTCTCAGTACTAACATGGTCTAATAGTACACTGTGTTAAAAAGCTCTGACATGTAAATAACATCGCCCTTCATTCCTTCTCTGTTGTATTTTGGTTCTCAAAGATGCATGGGCATATCCACAGGGATATGGGGGGGGGGGGTGGAACCTGCTTCCCCCAAAGAAATATCACTCTCTTCCAATACATGCACCCATGTACACTGGCATCATTAAAACTTTCCTACATACTTTTATTTTTCTCAAACTTTTAGATAAATTGATGAATTTGATAACACCAGGTAGGACCCCTTACTCGAACAAAAGTTTTTCAACAAGAGGTGACACCACTCCCATTAGACCCTCTCCTTATACACCTGCCCAGCCCAGGAAGGGCATCAGGCGACCATCGGTTCCTCCTCCCCCATCCCTCCCCCGCCCCACATATTCAAGCTCTTGCTGAGTGCCTGCAAAAATGTAAAAAGGTCACAAGGAAGAATTCCTGTACCTTTATGCAGTTATGATGCTGTGAAACTAACAGACACATTCCTTGCCAATTTGAATTTATTTTGCTTCATATTGTTCTATTTATTTTTTCTCTAGAATTACTGAATAGATTCAAACTATGGACACTCGCCAATGAAGTCATTAAATGTAGCGACCATCCTAACATCCAAATGTTGAATCAGGTGAATGAAGCTATCCGTCTGTGTCTCTGTTTGTCTGTCTGTCCATCTGTCTGTGTCTCTGTTTGTCTGTCTGTCTGTCAGTCTGTCTGTGTTACTGCCCTTTAGTCATTGCCATCATAGTTCAGATCCAACAGTGTTCCCTGTCTGTTATCCTGCCAATTTCCTTAGTATAGTTATAACGTATCATCTGCCCTGTAAGCAGATATTTGGATTAATTTTAATGAACTGATTTCCAAGCTATCAAATACAAATAAAATCAATTACAATGTAGTTCATTAGCTTGGCAAGTTTGCTTTCAAATAATGAAGTAAAATGTGAAAAGGATAAAAACTGTTTTCCAATTTGTAATTCACATGTTGATTATTACTAACAAAATATAAAGAATTGTCTGGTCAATGAAATTTTAAGGAATGTTCCTGTCAAATCATTCATGACTCGCTCATAGCCCTTCATTTGCTGAAAACAAATTAAGAAAAGCATGTAATATTTAGATCTAGAAGTGCAAATCGAGAAGTGCCATAATTTTCAAATCAAGAAGTGCAAATGAAGAAGTGCACGTAATATTTCAATCGAGAAGTGCAAATGGAGAAGTGCACGTAATATTTAAATCAAGAAGTGCAAATGGAGAAGTGCTTGTAATATTTAAATTGAGAAGTGCATGTAATTATTAAATCAAGAAGTACAAATGAAGAAGTGCACGTAATATTTAAATTGAGAAGTGCAAATGGAGAAGTGCTTGTAATATTTAAAATTGAGAAGTGAAAATCAAGAACTGCTCGTAATATTTTAATCAATTTCAAAACTTTTTTTTTGCATCACACTTGGTAGGTTTGGTAAAAGTTGTTTGTAACATTTGGTTTGTGGTTGGTGGTAAATTTCTTTTGTGAATGTATGAATGTGGGTGGCCATTATATGTCTTTCTAGCATATTTCTAGTATACAAGGTAATTTTGAATTAAACTGGGCTAATGAAGTTTCTTTACTTGACTTACTACTAAATGTCCCTATTTATCCTTTTTATTGCAGCAATCAACTACTATCTATACCAACTGCAATAACTGTGAAAAAGGAATCGAAAAACATGCGTGGGCTTGTTCTAAGTGTAGTAAACTCACCAATCCATGCTCTATTTGGTAAGTTTTCACATATGACACACTGGTATTAAAGTTCTCTCCATTTGATTCAGTTACCTTTCATACTTGGTGACTTTGCCATTTCTGTTATAGAGTGCAGTCAACACCAAAAGGGAAAGGGGGGGGGGGAGGGGTGGAATATTGAAATATTAATGGTATTTTCAGTCCTGTTAAAAAAAAAAAATTGGGTAGATAAGTATGATACAACTAGATGCTAATGTCCTACAATAATGTCATACTTTGGTTTGAATAGCCAAGTTTGATATCCAAATAATGAAAATAAAGCTCAATATTTTGCAAATTTCTGGTTCACCTTTCATATGTTACAAAGACTAATATGGGTGATGAAATTTTAAATTGAAAAGGAGTGTTCACTACTTCACAGCTTCCTTATTAATCTTATATTAACGCAGGAATCGTGCAGGGTGTTGTAAAGTTTTCAATTGCGTTCTTTAACTCAGTTAATGATCCAAGCATTTTTTTATCTCTCTAGTTCAGACAAACTCCGTCCTCTCCTACTCCATGTTTGGTAGAATGTGTAAATTGTGTAAAATAATAAAAATTTGTGATGTAAACTTGCTTTTGTGTTGCTTTACTCTGTAAAGTAGTCTTCCTACTAAAGGTCTTCTTCCCCCCCCCCCCATGGTTTTTCATCACTACCTATATAAGAGAACTGTTTTATTGGTCAAATAGCCAGCCCCCCGTCTTCTTCCCCCCCCCCCCATGCCTCCCCTCACCTCCTTCACTTCCGCCTTGCACAGATTTGCTGGCAAGTTTAATCTGTGATGATTTTAATTTATTGATAAATCCAGGATTGCATTTGTCTTTACTTCCACAGCCATCTTCCTGTTAAAGGTCTCTACTCATGGTGTCAAGGTTGTTCCCATGGAGGTCATATAGGACATATGAAGGAATGGTTTAGCAACAGTACCAAGTGCCCTACAGGTTGTGGACACGAATGTGAACTGAGGTGACATACTACTTCGATGCACCCTCTCCATAACACGACAGAGAGAAATGATCGTACTGTAATTTGATTTCATATCGCGAGAATTCAAAGTTCAGTTCTTTCAAAAAATCCTTCGATGCTTTCGGAGTGATAAATGTCTCTGGTTATGGTGAAAAACATACAATATCGTTGCAATATCGGTGAATGAATTAGGGCTGAAGTTTTTGGCCTCTCCTTTTTTAAATCTCAGCTTCTTTAAGGATATTAATTGGTGTATAAGATGCACTGGATGCACAAATGTCTTTTTTTCTTCATATTTTTATCATTATATAACTACTTAATAAGTAAGATGCAATATATTGGAAGGGTTGAAAATATGTGTTTTTGCATTTTTTAACCTCAGATTTTCTGCAAAATGAATGAGAGATAAAATTTGGATAAAATCAGGTTTACAAAAGCAAAAAGAATTTGTGTAATGTTGATAGCGTGTTTGTGCACGCTAACCAACAACCTGCTGTTGATTTCAAACTTTTGATTCCGAGTACTTTCAAGCAATAGGTGTGTGTACTTAATCTGTATGCACAAAAACATAACGTCAATACAGTACAGTTGATAATTAATGGGGATAATAGGCCTACCTGACAGCATCATTATTGCCGATAAATTCTAAGCAGCTAGCTCGTTTTTTGTGATGATGTAAAATAGATTGATTTTTGTTCTTTTTCTTGAGACATCTCACAGGCCGCATGTGGTACGTGGGCGTAGCCTCGCTGCGTAGGATGCCCACCCCAGCTCTAAAGCAATCAAGGAGTGAATCTATACATTCCAAGTATTAAGCAAGTAAGATACAAATAATGAATCAAGTAGCAGACATGTTGAAGTGTAAAACATTTATTAAATCATTGCCTTTTGTTACAAATATTGTGATTGAAGATTGGTAAATTAAGTTTTTCCAATCTGCATCTGTTTCTTTTTAAGTTGTGAAGAAACTAAGTTAATTTCAATCAATTGATAATCATGTTTACAGGCTGAAATGATATGAACCGAGCATTGTCAAAAATAAGTATAACCACGATCAACAGAATCGCCTTATACTGGTCATGTGACACACACCTCGGGAGAACTGCTCTATCTGTCAAATTATGAACCTAGTCATTGAAATAAAAAGAACCTATTAATAAAATCAATTAGTCATTGACATTTATCTACGTTACGCATTTGCAAATATACTCAGAATGTAAGTCACATGAAATAATAGCCTAATCTTGTGCTAATGAAGAATATAGAACCTGCAAGATTGCATGGGTGGGAGCATGCCCCCCACCCCCTCCCTCTGTGCCCTGGCTTGGCTACTGTCCTGTTCCAAGCACTTGTAAATATATTTAGGAGAGTGTGCTTTGTAAGTATTGTTTATTTTTCAAAAAAAGAATCCCCATATGCAACTGTTTTCATTTCTCTTGGAGAGGAATTGATATGAAATATAGAAAGTTTTTTATGAAACCATTATTGTTTTTGCCTGATTATTTATGTCATTGTTCATACGTAGATTTGTATGGGAAGTAGGCTTTACTAATTAAGCAGAAAATTTATCGAAAAAATTTGAACGAAACATATAATTTCCGTTGAAGTTAAAATACACAGTTAAATTGAGTTAATCTTACAAACTCTAATAGACATATACTAATAACTGACATCCATCCCCTCTTTCCCCAAGTTAGCTTTGATGTTTTCTTTCCTCCCTTGATCAACCCTTGTCTTTATTCCCCCTGCCCCACCCCCTCCCCAACTCCGTTCTTTCAGCTATATCAGTTACGAAGTGCCAATTTTGCAGGGAGTGGTGGTGAGGTCATAGGCATTGCAAACAACAAAGTACGTTGTATAGGACCGATGGAGAGTATATAATGTACATACACCCACTTTTGCTTTTCGCAACCGAAATTCAAGCGGTACCAAAATACTCATCAAAACAGTTTCCACCCAGTTAATCTATTTTTGAAGAACATTAATAGAATAACAGCAACCGAGTGAACCAAGTTAACACTGTGGAAAAAAGGCTATCATTGTAACACAAATAAATGCGCTTTCGTCGTCAAAGTGGTAACTTTACGTGTAACTGTCAGTCAGTGTGCTTCCGTGATGATAAGGCTAGAGAAATAACATTATTAGACCTAACGTTAGGCCTACAACAGACGTGTATTAGTATTAGTAGTTAACATGTACTATAGTCAGTATTGCTAATTTCGGAACACTGCCAATTTCGGACACCCCTAAGAAATGCACGATTTCACCATGACAACCTACAGGAAGAGCCAAATTCACCAAAAAGTACGAAATGACCCGTGTGCAAGTAAATACTTACATATTTGTCAATAAAACGACGGAGATCTATGAAGTCTGTTATAATTACTGAAAGAGCAACTACGCCACCAATTTTATCACCAGCGCCACACTGTGGGACTGTGTGTCCGAAATTCGCAATACTCTAGCAAAGAAATACCAGTTCCACAATCACGAAGAATCTTCTTGGAATACAACGTGAAAACAGTTTGCAGGAAAGAAAGTTTGGCCGTGTATCGTTATATAACACACTTCTCCCACCATATCAAGTATATTTTCAGGTGATTTATACCAGAAGATATAGTTTTGGGGTGTTTTAAGGCTTAGGTGTCCGGAATTGTCCATGTCCATGCTATTAGTACTTTATGTATGGGCTCTTCACAGGCGCTCCCAATTACGTAGGCCAAGGCTTTACAAAATAGGTTATAGGTAGGAGGCTTTAATACTTTTTTTGGGGGCCAGGGTAATTTGAATATACAAGACCATTTAAATTAATGTCTCAAAACAAAAACTCTTCCATGCTAATTGTGACAATAAAGCTGCAATACTATTACTAGGCCTAGTATTATGTTACTAGGTGCCTAACGTTTGATGCCTAGCTTAGGCAGATGAGTATTCATAGTAGGCCTAGAGTAGAGGTACGTACAAACTTAAGCCTATCCTACTGAGTACTGTGTGCGAGGATTAGGGCTGAAGCCGTTATATTGTCATTGCATGATTTAATCTGGTGCCAGGTGAAATATGGTTATGAAAGACAACCAGCTCACAGTAGCATGGACACTTCGAATTTCGAACACCTAAGCCTTAAAACACCCCAAAACTATATCTTCTGGTATAAATCACCTGAAAATATACTTGATATGGTGGGAGAAGTGTGTTATATAACGATACACGGCCAAACTTTCTTTCCTGCAAACTGTTTTCACGTTGTATTCCAAGAAGATTCTTCGTGATTGTGGAACTGGTATTTCTTTGCTAGAGTATTGCGAATTTCGGACACACAGTCCCACAGTGTGGCGCTGGTGATAAAATTGGTGGCGCAGTTGCTCTTTCAGTAATTATAACAGACTTCATAGATCTCCGTCATTTTATTGACAAATATGTAAGTATTTACTTGCACACGGGTCATTTTGGAGAGAAAATAAATATAGCTTCGTACTTTTTGGTGAAATTTGGCTCTTCCTGTAGGTTGTCATGGTGAAATCTTGTATTTCTTAGGGGTGTCCGAACTTCGCAGTGTTCCGAAATTCGCAATACTGACTATACCTTAAATCTTCTTTGAGTGTTTTGTCGCCAATGTTACTAATTTACTGATTATTACTGGAAATACGATAACAGTTGATCAAACTCAGACACCCTCATATATTTTTGAATCGATGTAAGGTTTATGAGTTAGTGATTACTTGATATAACCCTCAATTTCTTCAACACCCAAACAAACAATCAAAAGTTATTCAAGCAGCTATTTTAATTAATTGATTATCGATCTGTTCTCCATCTCATTAATTCAGTTATCTAATATTGCAAACCATTCAGTGTGTACTACCAGCTTGTCTCTCAATTTACAAATGAATTCTATTTTAATGTTTGCAGATTAAGAGAAGAGTAGAATGTGTTCTCTTCAAGAAAGTCTCCCACCGCCAGCACTGGGAATCGTCACCGTCGCTGAGCGAAATGGGGATTTGATAGCCAGACCCGAAGACGAAGCAACAACTCTAATAGGAAATAGTTTACAGGTAATCATTATTGATTTTTACAGTTTTTTTTGTATACATTTTAACTTCTCCTGTTGATTATGAAAGTGTCTTTGGTGGGTTACATTAAGTTATCATTGTCAAAATGAAATTCAAAAGCACTTTGACTGCTTATAATGGAACGGATGCCATACAACATCTGTATAAGTCCTGCCATGCCTTATTTCCTAACTATCGATCGAATAATCGATTGAATATTTCTCGTACGATCTTTAGGGAATCAACTTGCCAATCATCGAAGCATCTACAGATACTTTGGCCTCCCTTGCCATTGAGGAGAGCGCTCAGTCGGCATTTTTACCAAATAAAGGAGACATACCACTGTGGAAGAGAGCTTGGTACTCGTGCAATGAAAATGGAGTCAGTGGAATGTTAGAAGAAATGGCAGAAGAGAGGTCAGATGGTAAGTTTAAGGAATACACTGGATTAGGGTGTAATTGTTTCAAAGATCACTGCTCCCCCGACCACTGGTGTAATAACGTCCCTTCATTAAAATCATGCTGCCATTAATTACAACTTGTTTAAGGTATATATGTTGATCATAACATGTTAAAGGAATGCTCCCATTAAAAAAAATCACACATTGAATGCATTCGGTCAGATGTTTGTAATAAACCACCAATCTCCAACAGTTTTATTTAAATCTTATTTTTTAATTTCTTTTTCTTCATATTTTTTTTTTCTCTTTCTTTCCCTCCTTCAGTTCCTTGGCTGGTTTCCAGTATGGCATACGGCTGCCTCACAGCAGTACGAGCTGCTTCTACACTCCAGGGTTCTATATATCCTCACATGACAGTAGGTTTCACCTTATAGTTTGTTTCTCTCAGTACATCAATACAAGGTGCACTTCCCTATTAAAGGCATTGAAGACTCGCTTGCGAGTGAAATTTTTTCTTGTCGCTACAAAATGCAGACAGTAATGAAACGTGATACCTTGTTATCTTTTATCTGGACCTGAGATGTCCATCGCTGCTATGTACACTGTTTTGTGGGTATTGACCGTAGCTGCATGTATTGACTGTACACTAGTGTCTAATTACCGACGGTAGCAAGCTGTGTGTGTATTTTCTGGGATCGATGGTGGTGTCTAACACTTCTGTTACACCTCATTCGAAACTAGGTCAGATTACCGGCATGAGACGTTTCTTTGTGCACGAGTCTTCATTCCCTTTAACCACAACATATTTACTATGATTCATATATATGCAAGACAAAACAACATTGATGCTTCATCTGCAATGGAAGGTTTATTTGTAATTGTTTGTAAATTATTAATTAAGTAAAAGACTTTATTTCATCCATTGATTTTGGCATTTGTTGATGTCTGCATATGTATATATGTTCTTGTCGACAGTTGTCTAGGCACGAGCTGATATCTGAATTCAGTGTTGTTAGAGACTGGGATGACTCTGAGGTTCGTGCCTTTGCCTGGCATCCACATACTAACAAGTGTGCAGTAGCTTGGCAGAACAACTCCATCAAGGTATTCACTGCCGACAGGTAAGAATAGATCATAGCAGGGCAAAATTTGAAGGACTTTTTACTGGTTGAATTCAGAAAAGATATATGATATTGTCTACAAGAGTATGTACCCAAGCCATGATAGTCA
>KN889752.1:81803-94740 GCA_000934455.1 Apostichopus parvimensis | reverse complement strand
CAGCATTTTTAATTTTACTAGTTACCAATGACAAATATGAAGGAAATTTATGATTTTCTTTTAATAAAAGTCCAGCTCCTTTCATGTTGTAAAATAAAAATTTCAACATCTCTATTATATTTTTTATTTATAGTTTTCATTATACTTTATGTGCTTCGGGCCCCACGAAAGTGATGGGAACAATAGCTTTTACCATCAATGCCCTTCACTGTATCTGCAAACTGCAAATTATGTCATGTCCTGGTTTTAATGGTGTTCTGGATTGGTGTTACAACAATGAGATGTGAAAGGTCATCAACTCTTACACCAACTCCACCAACTTCCTTATGCAGGAGATTAGGCTAGGCATAGGCTTACGGTAGAAAACTACCACTGGTTAATATTGATTTTGTGAGAGTTGAGAGAAGTGGAAAGAACAACAATCATAACAAATGAACATTTAACAAACAATGTAATATTATGTGACAGCAATATTGGTAAGCATGGCAACTAACTGATATGTTTTATGCATAACCTTGACCCATTAGTCTGCATATTTCAATGAGCTAGCAATTTTAGGAATATGATATTGTACATAGGCCTTACTATGATCTGATCAGCTACAGCTACGCCTATATTGCATCTATCACTGTAGCAGACTTTTACTATGCTTAAGGATTAATGTTTGTCTGCAATGTGAAATAATGACAATTGATATCAATGTGTGTGCCATAAACTATTAAATCTTGCCTAGGCCTAGTATAAGCCTTGGCCCAGGCTATACATAGGAATAGCCTAGGCCAAACTGGTAAACAAGGCCTTATATAACTAAAAGTAAATTTTCCCCACATTAACAGTATTTAGTGAACATTTTAAGTTCACAAAGGCCTGCTGTGTTGCATAAAGTTAACCACAACAACACTTTCCTGGTTGCTTAGGCTAAACCTAATTTAAGTTTGGCTAGATCTACCCTACCATTATACCAAACTACAGTAGCCAACAACTTACAAGTTAAGTTTGCCTAGCCTAGGCCCAATGTCAATGGTAAAATCATTCAATGTTGGAAGTTGGACCAATGACATGTAGAAAATCAGCATTTCACGGTGCGAACCGTACGATGAAAGCATACGGTCACACAAATACTAACTAAGGTATTCTTGGGAACGATTTGCTCAGCCGAGCCTCGCCTTCTTGAACAGACCTCTGCCTACGTATTATAATACTATTACTTAGCCCTGGGCCTAACTTACAGTTAGGCTATGTGTTGACTGTTACTCAACTGTATAGTAGGACTCACACACTGTAATGGTAAACCATAGTGTAGAAGTTAAAATGCAGACAATGATACACCTTTTAACAATAATATGTATTAACAACTTCCGGGAATACGTACGCTTTTAGAGCAAGTGACTTAAATCCGTAAAAACTTCAGATGATCTTAATAAAATCGTCTCAAATTGAAAACATGTCGTCGTAATCCACAATTATATCCTTGCCATAGATTTGATGCTGAAATCTTGTCGCGAGCTGCAGTTTGTTAGCGTTAGTCCACTAGCACGTAGTTGTATTGTGTGCATACTTGGTAGGCACTGTAAATTCCATATCAAATTGATCAATACGCTGCGCTGCCCTCAGTAGGGCTTTTTTTCTTCTTTTTTTTCGGTAGAAACTTCGATGAAACGCCGAAGTTTCTAGATAAGGAGGAGGGAAGGCAGAGTTTACAGAGTCGTGATTCCAGGACTTTCATAAATTCCCAAAGCAAAGTGTGTTTTCCCCTTAGATATAACAAACTTGTTGAAAGAGCATATAAATGTTATTTCTGTGTTTTCATAGCATTTCAAGAAAGGCGCAATGTCTGACCATACCCTTTAGCTGATGGTTTGTTGAATGTTGGTGGCTGTGGTAGATATTAATGTTCTGGGGGACTTGGAATTTTCTTCTTTTCCTATATTGTACCTAGTCTAGGATTTCAAAGGTGGGGCAGAGGTTGGGCAATTTCTAAATTTCCTCGTCTAATTTAAGAAGGAGCATAAAACTTGGGCAAGAGAGATATAAAGCATTTCATAAAGGATTTAATGTGGCCCTGTTGACGCTATCTTACATGTGGGGATGTTTGGAGGTCGTCCCCAGAAAACAACATGTTAGACGTCAAATGGTGAATACAGAGGCAAATTTATGCTATTAATTGGGTATCTAAATAATCCAAACTAAAACTTGTACTAATAACTTACTCTTGAATGTTTGTGTGAGGGTGAACTTAATGTAAAACAAAACCGACATAACGTTTTCCCCCGACTAACGATGGCGGTTGGGGCATGCTTCCCCTGTACAAACCACAGATTTAAGCAAACACCCCTTATTGTAAGCAGAGTAATAATGAAAGTTTTTTCTGGTCGTGCGACGTTTGGCAAAACGTCAACAGTACGTCTTTGTACTCCGAATTTCACGAAGACTTCTGTAATAGTTGTGGATTTATACGATTCATGTTAAAGCTGCGATCCTCGGTAGTTTTCAATTGAGAAATCGAAACATTAAGCGGGTTAAGATATAGTGAGTCTAGATGGCCTATTCTTACGTTGTTGATGCAAACATATCATATAAGTAACTTGGGGCTATTATATTTAATAGCACGGAAGGCCAAAATGAGGATTTTATAATTTGTGCGTAGATTTATATAGCTAATCAATACAGCTCTTTCAGTTTTGGAGTAATGGCAGTGCATATTTATTCGCTCTGTGAACAATTCGAGCAGCCGTCGGTTCTGGATCTTTTGCAGCCTAGATAATTGGGTACAAATTGCGCCAGCTAGTAAAGAATTTGACTACTCAGTCCTACTGGACATTACTGCGTGAATAAGTTTTTCAGTTGCAAACTTATCAAGATATTTACGAAGTTGACCCACTTGTCTAATATGATACATCGTGCCACCTACATATATTATTAACTTGCTAATCCATAGTAAGGTAGTTTATCCAAATGAACTTAGATTGCGTACAACAGGAGTGGTATATGCATAACTATATCACCACTCCGGAGAGAAAGATTCTTAAATTTGCAACTGTCCGTAGACCGACTGAACACAATTACCTCAGTCTTAATATCAATTAACTTAAGAAACTATTGTGCAAATTCCAAATCTAACCCCATGAATACATAATTCCATCTTGGATAGAGCGAGTTCAAGATCATTTGGATCAAAGGTGACATAGAGTTGATACTTTCAGCGAAAATTCATTAATTATATCTTTTAGAAATTTCAACATTAACACATGATACGTATGCACTTTATGTACGATAGAGTTTCATGATTCCTGAGTACCGTGAGTACAAATTCAAACACGGCAAGTATGGGTACAACTATTCTAAAATATGGATGGGTATACAATAGGTCTATGGCGGACTCGATACCAAGTCTGTTCAACAGAGTATTAGCAACAACACGAGAAATCAACATAAGTGTAAACTCATCTCATACAAATACGGTGGATTAATAAGGACATAGGAAAGAAATATTACAGATAAAAAGTCATACATTTTGATAAAAAAAAGTCAAAATTTTGAGATGAAAAGTTCAAATTTGGATATAAAAAGTCAAATTTGCGATAAAAAGTACAAATTTTGAGATTTGGGGACGGTTATTTGTTTTTCTATTAAGCCATCGTATGCAGAATAAGTGCTGGATACTTTTGATTTCTGACACGTATGGAATTCAACTATAGAGTATGTATGGAACATTCATACGAAATATAAGGCCCCAGACTGATACACAGTTAGTTACACGGTACACCAAACTGGAGAAGATTGCACTTCAAGTTGTTGATGTTATTACTTGACTTATTTCGATTTAGCGTGCTTCCTTTTGAAACAAAAGTGTTGCAAATGTCTTTTCCAATCCATTAAGGGCTCTTTGTCAATTTCACTCAGGTGGCAGTAGCCGGCAGAGGCCTACTATATGTCAATAAAACACATACTGAAATAAATTAGGATCCTAAAGATGATCACGAATATTGGCCCGTATTCTGATGCTAAAACGTGTAGAATTGATTACAATTGCCTTTATAAGGTGCACGCTGTCGGCTTGAACGGAGGTTTCTAACCTGAAACTTTATGCCTATCAATGAGAGGCATGTATGCATGCATGTGGGGGGAAAATAATTTCTAAGGGCTTGGCATGTAATAGGCTTGTGTTACCCACCCCAGCTCCTGAATTGGAGAAAGAAGAGGATGACAGATGTTATACTGATGACGTAATAACGACGGTTTATTGTTCTCGCTAAGACATCCTGACCAGAGCCCCACATGGATTTCGGCTAAAAATGCGATCATTGAAAATGCGTAATTCGCAAATGAAAGCAGCACACGCAAGTAAAAAAAGAAAGTAGATGCGCAAATATTTTTTAAGGGGGGCTATAAATCGTCCACCCGTCACATATACAGTGAGTCCGTGTTTGTACTATGGGAACAATTTTGCATGTAGGCCTACTCGTAGGCCCTACTCGTTGTACTCGGCGTACTCATGGAATGTACTCGTCAATATGCCTATACTCTCAGTGGCGGAGCGTCCATACAGTCAGACTGACAGACTCAAATGGACTGCTGGCGCCCTTTTCAGCTTTTCACCACTTTTTATTTATTCGCGATACTTGACTTTTTTATTGCGCTCCCATCTACCTATTGACATTTGTCAAATTTTGTTGGCGATGACACCTAGCAAGGCCAGGAAAGGGTCATTTCCGACGATCTAGGGAGTATCTTTACTCAAAAATTTGTGTACGCTCCGCGCCAACCCGTGGTGGCGCTCCGCTTGGATAGTGTCCAAAGCGCCCCTATACAGACCATTCTCGCCCCCCCCCCCCGACCAGTAACCCTAGCTCCGCCACTGTATACTCTATAGTAAAAGAAACTATTACAACGTTAATTATACAAGTACTCGCACTTAGATTGCCTTGTTCCCCTACTTTTATTTTTACTTTTTATGAAAAGGCACCCAAGATAAACCCGGTGCCGGATAGGAACACCAACAACCCCAGCTGACCCCTTACGTCGAGACAGTTACCGTGTATTCAACAAACTTAAGAAAACGGCTGATTTTTTTTTTATAAAGATTGACTATAAAGCTATAGAAACAAAAATGTTTGCCTTACATTGTGAGACATCACAATGCTTTATTGCAAAACATGCATCATTTGCGTGATTTCTGATATCATTTCTTTTATTCAACATATTTTGGTTAATTTGATCAGATTAACAGATTTGACTAACAGTTCCCTCCAACGAGACATTTCTCATTAAGTTATAACAATTTGACAGCCTGTTATTTTAATTCATAGACAAAAGTGGTCTTTTGACATAGAACATAACATATGGTGTCAATTTGACCAACTGAAATACAGTTGAAAAGTTATAGCCCCAAATTTGACTGCAGCCAGAAATTTTCTAACTAGCAAATTAACAACTTATAGTTCTCATCCAAAGGGTATTGATGAGGAGGAGAAGGGGGGGGGGGTGGGAAGGATAACAGTCGGTATCTTTTTGTTACTTTGTAGATGACAGAGCAACAACGTAGGTGTAAAAGACAGGTAGAAGATGACATAAAATGTACATAAGTATAGGACCGGTGTTAAGAGGTTGTGTTGTATACGGCATCCAATACCCGACTTCAGCGACACTGTCCTATTTTCAGTTCCGCAAGATTGGATGCATGAATTTCCGAAAGTTCACTTCCTGTACCTCTCAGTCAGCTAGACCGAACTCCGACGCTACTGACTTGGAAGGGAAAATTCGGTAGATGTCACTGTATACATTTAAGGTTGAAAGCGCCTCTCAGGTTTTCCTTCGGCCATTTTCAAATTATAACAACTATAGGCTAAATATAAATCTATGTGGTGGATTCGGAAGACTGCCCTCTATTAGTTAAACTGCATAAATGCACCGACAAAGTTCCGTAAAATTCTGTAGATCACACAAACGTATGTAAAGGCACTGTCAATTGTCTGAAAAAAACATATTAACGATATCCTGTGTGACTTTGCCAAAAGTTTCATTATGTTCCCCTTCTCCGGGAATCGTGATACATACCTGACAATGATCACACATGATTTACAGTCTCGATGCAAGGCGACTGGGGTTGAGCCTGCGGATCAGTCGTTCGGTTGTTTGGTTTTTCGTGACCAGGCTCAATTCCTGGTGACTTTTCTAAAAAGTATCATTATGTTCCCCTTTTATGGGAATCGTGATACACACCTGACGTCGATGATCACACAGTCACAGTCTTGATGCAAGGGGACTGGGGTTGAAAGCGGATAAGTCGGTTCATTGTTTGGCTTTTGATGGACAGGTTCTTTCTTGGGTGACTTTTCTTAAAAAGTAGCTAATGTTTACATTATGTTCGCCTTCTAGGGGAATCGCGATGCATGCCTGACGATGATCACACAGTCACAGTCTTGTTGCAAGGTGAGTGGGTTCAAAGAGGATCAGTGGGTTCATTGTTTGGCCTTTCGTGCCCAGGTGACTTTTCTTTGACTTTTTTTTTGGGCTTTTTGGTTAGGTTGTTGGTTCTTTTTTCCCCCCGGGTTCCGTTTTTTCTTGGTTTTCTTTTGGCCCCTTTTGGCCGGTTGGCCCCTGCATGCTTAAGTACACTGGGTGTACCTTAGCACCCTGTCGATTCGCCCCCTTCCCTACATGCTTCAGTACACTGGGTGTACTTTAGAACCATGTAGAGAGGTCGCACCCCCCTGCATGCTTCAGTTCACTGGGTGTAACTTAGCACCCTGTAGACAGGTCGCCTACCGCATGCTTCAGTACACTAGGTGTATCTTAGCACCCTGTCGATTCGCCCCCTTCCCTACATGCTTCTTTACACTGGTTGTACCTTAGCATTCCTGTAGACAGCGTTCCCCTGCATTCTGCACTATACTGGGGGCGCCTTAGCATCCTTATAGACAGCTTGCCCCCTGCATGCTTCAGTGCACTGGGGGCATCCTGTAGGCAGGTCGCCCCCTAATTGTTCTGTCATCAAATATGCAGACGACACAGCAATCTCTGTTAGAATATCAATATCCTCACATGATGTATATCAAAGTAATTATGAATCTGTGGTATCTCATGTTACTACTGCCTACATGTGATAAAAAGAACTTACTTTTTTACCCGAAGAAATCTAAAGAGATGATTTTTGAAAATTCCAATATTAGGGCCTAATCACCGCCAAAGCGAGGAAAACTGATACAGGGTACCGAAGTTGACCGTACTAAACATACGAAGTATTTAGGGGTGTGTATAAACGATGAGCTGAATTTTACGTGTCATGTTTCAAGAATTTTAAAGCGGGTTTATTATATCATTTCTAGTTTATCTTTCATTGCGCCATATTTTAATTTAGAAGTAAGAATTTAAGTTTTAAATACCTATATTTGACCTCATACGCTGTTCCTGCCTGGTACCATGTTTTACTTGTAAAGGTCCTTTAGTAAAGGATCAGAACAGATTAGAACCTCCTTGCGTGATCGTGTCAAAATTGTTACCCTAGATTTTAACACCCTTATTAACCAAGTTAACAATGCAGCCATGAGAGATTTTAAAGCCTGTCTCATAAACTTCAACGAGCTGAAGCCACTTCTCCAACAGACTAGTTATAATTTGAGAAATAGGACAATCACGCCAAATTTCGAACAGTTCGTTATAACAATTCTTTCGTTTACTTTCACGTATTTATACTGGATTTTTAATAAACTTGAAACTTGGTACGAGCACCTCGTGTTTAGAGTAGAAGCACCTCCTGTGTAGGGTAGCAACGCCATATGTGGTCCTTTGGCGTTCCATATGAATGGGGATTATTGATGCATTAATTACTCCACATTGTACTCATTGCTGGGTTACCTGCCGACCCGGTCTGTGATCTCTTCGTATGACATTATTGTAGTCACACAACCGTTTTCTTTGAACAGCAAACAATAGTCGTGATAAGACGACACCGATAGTGTACACTACACCACGGTAACGATGACGTCAAATTTACCTGATCTAAAATGCAACCTGCATGTGTTGTAACATCTTTTTTGTTCAGTGAGATTCTTACGCAAGCGTGGTTCAATCAATAACAACTCCCTGGTTCAATCACGTACCTGTTTAGATGTTTGTGTATCTTAGCCCAGTTTATTCAAACAAACTGTTCGAAAGTGTTTATTTTACAACTTCAACAAGATATAGAAAAAAGTAGAACAAAATTAAGGTTAGTGGAGAAGAGGGAGAAGCTGAGCAAAGCCTGACTAAAACAATATACCAATGTAAAAAGTAATTATATTTTTTGGCTTTTTTTCGTCACCTCTGCATGTACATGTATACATAGTCTATGTAAAAGTAGTTGTCGAGCTAACGTTAGCGCTGCAGAACACAATGGCATAACCATTTCATACATTTATTTTTCAAAGTGTGGATATGGGGTTTCTACATACACGCGTTCCATTTCTTGTCGCCAATGTAGAGGACAACAAAAATCAAATCTTGCGGCAGATAAGCAGAAAAAGTCGGGAGATTGCGGGACTGCCGGATAAAACCTGGCGTATTGGCCGAGTTTGTAAACGGATAAAGCTGAGTTCATAAACTGCAGTTTGCATTTTGTGATTGTCTTGTAATCAACCGGACTCTGGGACTGTATTACTAGTAACTTGTAAATCTTCGAAGCTCATCAGAGCTACCATTACAAATACAGTTGGAATACATACAGGCAAGAACATCGAAAACTAAAGGAAAGCGATAAAAGATATGAAATGTGACATTATTTCAAAGTTAAAACACAGGAATATCCAACAGCGACCCAATAAACGGATCTAAAATGGCTTGAGTAACAGTTATAAATTCAGTCGAACGATTGTATTGCTTTTGGAATTATATAATTTACAGACAATTTACGTGCAATATTTTGTGTTTGGGCCGAAATGGCTCAACAAACTTCACATGACAAACGAACTTTAGAGCTTCGGATTCAGCTACAAGTAAAGTATTTGTGGAAATTGTCTTTCATTTTTGGAGTGTATGTACTTCTCTTCAGCAACGGTGTCACTGGTGGGTATTTTAAATGATCTAAGAAAACTGTGAAAGAGAAAGTACTAGGCTACCCAATTTCAGCTGCCTAAAGTTTGTGGATTTATATAGGCCTATGTGTTATTTGGTAGGCTAGTTATAGCCTTAGGTTACTATAGGCCAGTTGATGTTAGGCACAGATTAATTTAGCTACGGCCTAGGCTAACTTTAAAGTTTAAGTCTTGAGGCGTAACACATGCCGTATAGAGAGGGCTATAGGCACAGAGGTATGAATTTTGCAACAATTGAGTACGTCAGCGTAGAGCTTGTGTGTTAACTTGCCTAGTATATTCTGCATAGATTACTTGAGTTTGGCATTTGTGTGCTTGTAAGCCCTAAGAACTTAGTAATTAAGCCTTCACACAGACGGTGTGCACCAAGCTGGTCGAGTAATTTGATTTGGGAATCAAGCATTCAAGGCATGTGGACATGGTAAGGAATTATTGTCACTAGCTTTGATAACTGTACAGTCTATCTGTCTTGTGCATGTCATGTGTTGATTACTACTGTAAGCTAATGAAGGTTTATCTCAAAAAACTTGCAGAACAGGCCTACCAAAATAGACCAACCTGTTATATGTTGTTATCTCAGGTTGGCCTGGAGGAGAGGGAAAGGGTAGGGATGGTGTGGGGGGGGGGGGATGGGGAGATCATATGTGGGGCTACCTTTGCACCTCTATTGGCTAATATGGCATAATGCTTTTTTTGTATGTTTTTATGATATCGCTAGTAATTTCAAGCTAAGATGCAACTAACATGGCAGGCCTGGGAAGTGCCATTTCCAGCGATCTGGGAGGCATTTTTAGCCAAAATTTCCTTGTATGCGTAGCGACAAGCCATGGTGGCGCTAAGCTTAGATAGTTTTAAATGCAGAATCTATCGCTCTGATAGTTTGCCTACAAGTTTGCACCTCCCATGGCAAATTCCTGGTTACACGCCTGTAGTAAACTATTCAAATTTCGTCTTCATAAATATATTTTTGCTTTATCAAAATATGCCAAATAATTGCATGAGTCTATGATACAAACAAGTTCTGTAACATGAATCTAGTGAAACAGTTAACATTGTCTGCAAAATGTATACATTAAAGAGGAATATTACATTTGAAATGTGTTCTTTTGAAAAGTCATGAAGGATTCTTAGATTTTTTAATTTGTACTAAACATCAACAAAAATTTGGTTTGTACTTTTTTTAAATCAAACTGTTAAAGTGTACAAAAAGTAACTTGGATCATGTACGACCCACTCATCGCCATTTGTTTCATTTTGGGCTATACAGTACCATTTTATAATAGGTTGGCGTTGAGTTAAACAATGTAAAAATGTTTAAAAGTAAGAGGGCCTGACGTTTTGATCCTAGCAGGAGCTTCTTCAGAGGCTGAATGACAAGTTACAGTAACAGAATGGACAAAAACACATACAGAATAGAGACAGGTTATTGAGCAGGGTGAACACAAAAGAGAGAGATTAAATGTAAGAGGATTAGTAGACAAGGGATGGAGAGAAGAAAGAAACCAACTGGGAGAGGTAGGAGATAAACATTACAGGGATAAAGAGAGGATTAACAGAAGTGTCCCTGTACAGTTTATCTCCTACCTCTCCTACAAAGGGGACATTTATTAGTTTTTACAGTAGAATACAGTCTTAGATTACTGACCAAAAATGTAATTAATATAACAAAAAAAACAAAGAATAAGAAGAAACAAACTGTCATAACCTTTAGATATTTGTAGATGTATGTATTCAGCTGTATTGATTTACTATTGATAAATATTGATAATATCAATAAAATTACTATTGATAAAACACTGGCAGTTCAAGTATTTCAAAGACTTTTTGTCAGCCACTGCATGGTGAAGTCTGTCGTAGAAATACAGAACTGGTTCAATTCATTTCCTGGTCCAGGAAACATTTTTACTGATTGATATATGTTTCCCAAGAAATTATGCAAAAATGCACAAATTTAGCATGATATATATGTAAAATTATGTAAACTCTCCATCAAACAAAGTGATTTGGAGTCGGAAACGGAATAAACATTTTGCTCATTTTGTGATCGATCAGATCTTGAGAGCTGCAAAAATCAAGACCCACGTTCTTGCCTTCATCTGCATTTTTATCTTCCACGAGATGGGGGAGACCATGCTGTGATATTTTCCACACACGATGAATATATTCTCTCAACTGTTTTTTTCCATTTTGTTTTAATACTCGAACAGCGGCTTGCGATTGCGCGGCTGATTGTGAGGCGGGATGTTCCGCAGGTTACTATTGGGATGTGAATGCTACCGCCTGCATCCAGTGTCAGCCGGGTTACTAGTAAGTATTCTGTAGATATGGACATTTAATGGAGGGAGTTACTAGAACATTTGCCCCCTAAAGCTGTTATGTGCTATATTAGTGGGCTGTGCCCCAAAAGTGTGGGGGGAGGGTGGGGTGAGAGGGGAGAGTGGGGTGAGGGGGCGGGAGCAGTGCTTTCAAATGTTCCAGTGATGTAGTTTAGGTACTGTAGGTAGGACAGTACAAATGTAGAGTTAGAGACAGGTAAGGATCATACAGTGACTCGTACTGTAATTCCTCAAACCTGTAATTTTTGGGGAAAAACCCAAACCACAGAAATATTAGCAATAGATTTGTAATTCTGTCAGAGGTTAAACGTGAGATGGGTTTGCATTGTGTATGTGATAGGCTATATTTCATGCATGAACTGTCTAAAATATAGGAAATTGAAAAGAAAATGCGATCATAAAATGGGGAAGATTTGTAACATGTGGTTTGCATCATTGCTCTCTTACACACTAAATGTTGCCAGGGTTAAAGCCAACATAAAACAAAGGGTAAAATTCAACATAAAACAATGTCCAAAAGAATAGTGGGTTACCGGGTACACATTGTAAAAATTATGTTGAAGGTTTTACTGAGCAACTACCAAGCAGTTCTCTTAGAGTTGGTGCTGATGATTTTAATATTTTGTTCAATTTAGAAATCTAGTGACAAGGTAGATTGTCATTAGTTGATTAGTCAAATTTCCTTTTAAAGCAATGAAGTATTATTTTATATAGTTGAAAAATTATTAAATATTTTCCATATTTGCTTTATAGTAATATTGGATTCCTAATACTTTTGTGAAGTATGAAGTGTATCATAATTGCAACAAAAATTCATTAATGACTACACACTCATTAACCTTAAAACATTGGTTAAAACAATGTAGATTTGGTAAAATTGTTGAACAAACACAGAAATACAGTCATCATTGGTTATATAGCATATTTGCATGTACAGTGTTGTTGTACAGTGTTCTTGTCGAACTTGAACCAGAGAGAGCACACCAGTTCTAAGGGAAGTAACTGTATTAATGCTGACACAGAAATTCTCCAGATTAGTAAACCAGGGGTGAAGATTTGTACAGATACACAGGTTCACTGGAACTGAATTTCTTTTTACCGAGACTATGTAATTTTTAGTGTGTAAATTACAGTAGATTGCTTGGCAAATTAGCTGCCCGGTCCTACTCTTCCCCTAGTTTTAAAAGCAAAACAGAACTACCAAAATGTGCACATTAATTATCAACACATATGAATAATAATAATAATTCCCAGGGCATTAACTTTAAAGTACAGCTGTAACTTGAAACGTGTCTGGTATTAAATCCTATTTGAGATGGGAATAATACATTGTGGCATGTAAACATAGGCGGCGGAAGCGGGGGGGTCGGGGGGACACGTCCCCCCCTAATTTTTGAGTGGGGGGGACGTCCCCCCTAAAAAATCAAACCAAATCAAAATTAAAACCAAACACGTCGAACCATCAACGCGATGTGAGGAAATATCGGAAAATAGATCACAAACTTCGTCAAAAAGAAGGAAACACGAGTC
>KN889752.1:64996-78180 GCA_000934455.1 Apostichopus parvimensis | reverse complement strand
AGACTCGTTAAGATACTGTACATATTGATTCTTGCTTTGGAAATTCATATTTGGCAAAGTTAAAATCACTGTGAAACAGATTGTCTTGCCTTAATGCTTAAGAATTGATGTATCAAACCAGTTTATAGTGCTCACTATGGTAAAGCAGTTTTGCTGTATATATAAATTTTCTCTCCAAAGGTTACTATATTATATTGCAGATACTATTATCCCGCCAATTCCCAGATATATACAGTATCGTCTGCTTTCTTAGCCCGAGAGACTTTTCCGACCTTATTCTGTCCTTCTCCATTGTAAGGTACTGTGCCTTTGTCAGTCACCCATCATAAAATGTGCTTAATTAGCAGGTAATTATGACAACAAATTGAAGGTGACAGATTCAGTGATGTAGACCTTCCTTTGTCAGAACTAGATGGTTTCTGGTCCGAGGAATGAGAGATGAAAGCTAGCTTTCTGACTGAAAATGAATGTAAAAGAACATAGTCTTTTGCACTTAAAATTTGGAGTGAACATCATTCTGCACTTTGCAGTGATTAGGAGTAATTGGCTGATCAGCTTTCTAAGCGGAATGAATATTCATAGACCTGTTCTGCCTTTATAGAAATAACAATCACTTACATTGTCACCATGAATGATTGTCATTGGCTAGCCAAGTATAATGAATATTCATTAGACCTTAACAATTTTTAAAACTAAATTGTAATATTGAATATTTTGAAAATCAGTGAAAATGAGTGATAAATGTTGGCTTTCCCCACCCAGTTGGGACAATTTTTTCTATACTGTAGTGTTATGTCCTGCTTCAGAGCACTCGTATTGTCAGTACGAGGCAGTATGAATATCACATTTCTAACAGATCAAGGTTAGGAACTGTTTGTACTGACAATACCAGTGCTTTGAGAGTATGATATGGAGAACAGTTTAGAGCAGTTTTATCATTAGGAAATTGTCCCAACTGGCTGCCTTGCCACTATAAGGACAACGATTAGTCATAGATCTGTTTTTGTGGTTACATTATAGAAATACTGAGTATTTTTAACCAATTTAAGTGAACGATAGTCATTGGCTTTGCCAAGAATAATGAATATTCATTATCATAGCCCTGCACTATTTTTAATGTCAGTGCAAAGTTTTGTCAATCGGAGAAAATGAGTTATAAATGTCGTCTTTAATGGTTGCCAATAAGGATAATGAATATTCATAGACCTGTTGGAACCACTCAATATGTAGTACTTAGTGAATGATGGTCATTGGCCTTTGCCATGGATATCAATTATTCAAAGACCTGTTGGTACAGTACTTTAAAAGGAATGTCTAGGACTGAATGTATTTTTTCTTTTTTTGCACAAATTTGTACACTTAAATTCATCCAAATGTTACATTTAAATCAGTTTTGATCTGTGACTCATAACTGCTGTATGTAAAGCATACATTCGGTGTGTACAAACACTACATTGTGTTGTTTGATTTGTCACAAGTCTGCTATGCTGACATGGTTTGGAGTGATTTACTTGAAGGAAATCTAAAAGGATGCCTGATTTGCCAACGTCTTGGCCCATGGGAAAAATCGACCAATTGGAATCATTGTACCATCTTCTGATAGATATCTTCGCTATCTCTCCAGTTCTGTTTCAAGGAAATCCATAGTCACTGTTAAACGGGAGGGACAATTCTTTTGAAATCTACCTGTTGAAATGGGTTACCGTAAGCATATTTGATTGTGCAAGTCTACTTAAATGGATAAGATAAAATGATTCTTTCTCTTTAACCTGTCAAGACCAGTCATAAACAATCTTTGAATTTGAGAAAAGTTAGATCATCGGAAAGATAACTCAAATAACAAATTTTCTGACATTTCAAGCTATGAAAACAAGTGAAATGACAAGTTGAAATTAGGTTTCAATGATGATGCCATAGGAAGTTGTTGAGATGTTTCTGCGTCGTCATGTCAGCTCATTTCTCCACGGGGAAGAGTCAACCAAAGAATGTTGGATACGAACTGCAAACAATGTCTCTTTCGGTAAATCTGGTCTAGACAGGATTAATGTGGGATCGTAAATTATAATCCCTCACACACACAGACAACAAAACAGACATGATAAATTCTTTTTTTTTTAGTTTTTTAAATAATTAAATTTATTAGCCGTCTTTTTCACTAGGATATGGTGTATTGAAATTTAGGATAATTATCGTCTGGGTTCCACGAGCTTAACCGTTCTTGAATTATTAAAATTTGAGAAATCTGGTGGTTTTGCCTTCATGCATGGTGTGTACGAAGAAAGAGGAATTAGCTTACAGTAAGATGTTTTTGGAAGGTTTTCATAAAATCTGGCATGTTGGATAAAATGTACATGTTGACTATATTAATATAAAACTAGTGGCATTAAATGCTTTTTTTTCAGAGCTGAGGATGGGCTAGAGGTTTAACCATGTATGTATTTTAGATCCTCCTGCAAGCAGGAACTTGCAAAGAAGCCTCATTGGCTTATCAAAGCCGCAAGCTGACCGAAGTCAGTCTCTTAGATTCATATTTAATGTCCATGATTATGAATTGTCAATTGTCAACATCTCTGTAACTGGACGATATACGTTAATCTTGGAATGACTCGAACTGGGAACCTTATGATTGAAAGGCACCAAACGTAAACCACTGAGTTAACACTCCTACCACGAATTAACATCCAACTTTCCAAATACTTGGTCCTCGTCAGCATAATATTATTCAACATGATTAAACTTGTGTAAATAATTATGAAAATCATTGTTTTACCCACGATCCTCTCTACTCTCTCTCTTCCTTTCTAGCTGTATCGGTGGAAGTAATGCGAGGGTGCCATGCTCTGCCGGTCAGTACAGTGACCAACCGGGTCAGAGTGACCCATCCACATGCTTGGTAAGCAACTACAGTTTAATTTTCTTTCTTTAGGTAAAACACCTCTTATAAATTCCCCCATTCGCTTACACACCAACTTGTCAAACTTATGTGTTCTCTGAAGCTACCCCCTCACTGGATATTTGACATATTGCATCGTCAATTTTCCGTACCATGACAAAGTAGATTTAAGCAACGAGAAACCCCAACTTTAGGTGGCTTGTAAACAAGCCTCTCCATTCACCAGTAAGTAAATTCTCTTATAAATTTCCTAATTTATATGCTCCAAAGTGGTTAAAGGTCGTTCAGTTTCTCCAATTATTGCAATCGCATGTATCACACTTTGTGCACATTGACATTTAAGTCACACAAAACCGAAATCTTCTTGGTTAAAGCACAGGGCAACAGTATATATGCCTTGTGATGGTCTCTGGTTCAAATCGCATTAATTGTAACCAATGGTTTTGTTACCCTTTTGAAAAATCTGTTTAGTGCAAATATTTTGCCATCCTTTCATATAGATTGTCCTCCTTTGGTATAAAGATCCATCAACACACAGTTGTAAGTGCAGACGGATCACAGAATCAGTTAATATGCATTATTAACAACGATTGATGATGATTGGTTCTTTCATGCTGCATCACCTCTCTTGCTATTACTCATCAAGTGAAGACAATATTTATGTCGAATTAAAAAAAAAAAAAAAAATTAGCGTACTCTGTTCAGGGAGGCCGTTTTCAGTCTCTGTTGCCCTTTAGGCTGCAAAGGATGACTTTCATGAAATACAAGTACTGTAGGTGATTTTACCGAATGGAAAAACGTTAAAACAATACACATTGTCATTGTTTAAATTGTTCATATAGGATTGTGATCCTGGAAGTTACAGCATCGGTGCAGCAGAGTACTGTGATAGCTGTCCGGGTGGATATGCGTGTCCGGTCAGTGGCACCATCAATCCGTTACTCTGCGGCGGTGGACAGTATGCACTGAATGGTAGCAGCGAGTGCCTTCAGTGTCCCAAGGGGAGCATGTGTCCCACGGTGTACGACGAACCCATACAGTGCGATCTCGGTTACTACTCCAGTGGTGAGGGACAGACCAGTTGTTTTCAGTGCGAGGCAGGGTACCAGTGCCCCGACAGGAACAGCTCCACTCCTTGTCCTTCCGGGTACAAAAGCAGGGCGGGGGATGGGGTGTGTACCTCATGTGCACAGGGCTATTACAGGTAACAGCACATTGCATAATGAGTCTCTATATATATACATGCGTAAAATTATCATCTTTCGTAAAAGTTGAAGTATTAGATTGAGATGATTTAAGAAAATGGGAATTTTTTAGGTCACTTATCCAGAAATTTGCCAGATTATTAATAAAGAAAAATAATGAAAAGTACAGAAAAACATGTAACAGAAAGTCAACTATCCATTAGGGTGAGGACAAAGTATGGCAGAAAAGAGGTCCCTCTCCCTTACCCTGTGGGAACACCTGTGGTGTTATAAATTCGTCTTTTTTATTCTGTTGACTCCTACATTTACAGGAATAGTTATGTATGTATCTATGTTAAAGAATCTTGATGATAAGGCTTTCATTGCCAAATGTTTCATTAGTTTTAATAAAAAATATGGCCATTTTTTTGTCTCCCACAGTGGTGAAGCAGCATCAGCTTGTTTACCCTGTCCAGAAGGGAAGTCCTGTCTTGACCCCTCCCAAACCCCTACTTCCTGTGCAGATGGTTATGTCGCCCCCCTGGGCTCAGATAACTGCACACGATGCCCCTACGATGAGGTAACCGATCCAGTGCAGTCGTCATGCTTGCCGTGTCCTGCCGGCAAAGCCTGCACAGATCCCACGACAGAGCCGACCGAATGCAACGATGGGGAGTACGCCCTCTATGGTGAAGCTGTGTGTTCATTCTGCCCAGCTGGAAAGAGATGCCCGACAACTTCCACGATAGAAGACTGTCCTTCTGGTAGGATACTGCTCTTGAAGTTATCTTCATAACTAGTTTAAATACATTTATGTCACTTTCAGGGGGGTAGGAGCCGGGGGGCACTGGGGGCACGTGGTTGAGATTTTGATAGATGATTCTACCTTTTTACAATTCCCCTTGTCTCGTCACAAACTATTCTTTCATTAAAACTATCCCCCCTCCCCATTCCCCTTCCCTTTCGCCTTCTTTATCTCCTCCATTCTGTCCCATCCTGATTTCTGATTCCTCCCGATATTGTTAAATGAGCATTTATTTTATCTACTTATCTCTTGCTTAGCTGTATATATAACTGCATCTCATCATTAATGCAGTAATCTTGACCATTTGTTTACCCTTGGTTCTTTCTTGATGTTTTCCTGTCCAGGTACTTATTCCTCTGGTGGACAGTCATCGTGTATCAACTGTCCCGGTGGTTACAGCTGTACAAACTCATCAGCTACTCAATGTGATCCTGGACAGTACAGTCCTGAAGGAGGTAAGTCTCAGGATCGTAAAATACATAGAACCTAGAATGTCATTTGAAGTTATATAACACTCATTCACTTCTGAGAAGAATCAGTTGGCATTTTCTTTTCGAGTTACTATCTGCTGATTTAACGATCCTCATTATCAATAAGAACACAACATAATTGAATGATTGATACAGACGTCATCTAATAAGTTAAACCCACTTGATTTTATTGAATGGAGTATTTTATTGCTGTGCAACTAGAAATTTTTTATATATAAATAAATATATATAAATTTTGAAGATTTTTGCTTTGATTGTCTATGCATTAATTTGTGTGTGGTGAGTTAGTGTCTCCTTGGGGGAGTAGTATTAAATTCCACTAGAAAGATATTGCACATGCCTAACCTTTTATTTAATTACAGTAGTCAAATAGAAAATGCTCCCAGGTTGAGAAGTTGTTAACCAATTTACCTAACCGTCTACAATTATAATGACAGATATCACAGAAATAAATAAAGAAAAACAAATGGGGTAAAAATTGTTGGTTGTTTTTTCATTTATGCAATCTTGGAAGTTTACAATTTGTGATAAGTGCAGCTGTTGATATGATTTAGAGTTCCCTTGTGAGCAAACTTGATTTAAAAATGTCATAATGCATTCATCTGAAATATTCCATCTGGCAAAGCGTTATGCAAACTTGTTACATGTCTTTGTTGTTGTAAGGATTTTAATCTTCGTTAAAGTGATTACAAATTTTGTTGATATCCCTGTGCAGTTATTTTGATGCCAAAGTTAAGACATCAAGGAGAGTAAATATTTTATAGCATTTTCATCTTCATATGTTTCGTCTCCTTGGTAACCGTAGAAGTTGCATATATGCTAATTAAGCAAAAACACTTAGGATTGAATCATGCTGTGTTGTTATTTTAGTGTAAAGTTAACTCATTTCAGAAGTTTATTCCAGCAAAGTTAAACCTCTGTTTCTGGTTGTTTTATGTAATATATGTAATAAACATATTTATAACTTTCTTAAAGATTCCTAAAGATGTTCACCCGCTGGGTTTGTAAATGTCTTGTGCATTGATAAAGCTATACGATTATAATACTGAATATATAGCAGGGAATCTCTTTATTCTATGGTGAAACTTACATAGCAGGAGGTAAAATTAGGAAAAATAAAAGAATAGGTTTTGTAACTTTAGAAGTAAAGGAGAAAATACAAGGAGAAGGTAGTCAAAAGGGGTGGGAAGATGTACCTGTAAGGGAGGGGGAGGGGGTGGGTAGCAAGGAGAGGGTGGAAGAATGGAGAAAAATGGTGAAAATTGTAACTACTGTAGGAGTTGCTGATCATTTTGCTTGTAAATAATTTGACAGATTTTTTCATCAACAGTAGCATTACTCCACAGATTTCCACCCAACTTTCTAATCATTGATGAATCAGTAATCATTTGTTGAAATTAAAATGCTGGAAATATTAATAACATTACCATCTGGAGTGAAGTTCAAGCTACAAGCTAGTTTGCTGTTATACTTATGTGGTTGCTAAGCAACATTACTTAACAGTCTGCAATGCTGATCATTTATAGAACTTAATGAAACTTTTGTCTCTAAACAATTTTTTTTTGACGTCTGATTCTAGATATGAATTGCTACGACTGCGATCCTGGTTACTACTGTCCTCCGATATCCGAGAACCAGTTACCTTGCGAGAGTGGTTATTACTCGGTTGGCAATGCCACCACTTGCTTGGAATGCCCTGCTGGGTATCAGTGTAGTTATAGTTCAGCTCAACCATGTTCAATCGGGTATTATTCATTGGGTGCACAAACATCCTGCACACCCTGTCCTGCTGGTATGTTTAACCTTTTACTCTTGACCTTTGACCTTTGGCATAATGAATAAACATTTACATGTGCTTAACAGGTTAACATCCTTCAAGTCGGTCAAGTAGAAAATTTTTAGCCTTCCAGAGTTAGTGATCTCATAAAAAGTTTTAATGTAAGAAAGAACCCCCCAGTGCTACTGTAAGACTCATTTATACATCAAAACACATTAACAAATTGAATAAATACAGGGTCACAGAGCTTTAACTTCTTAGTGTGCTATCCAACAATTGTATGAGAAAATCAGAAACAGTATATTTACTAAGATAATTGTTGTTGGACAATTTTTAACAGAACAGTGAAATTATTGGAAGAAAATGAGTTGATGTGGTAACCTCAGGAACATGGTCTCAAATCCCATGCCTTTTCCTTTGGAACAGTCCATAGATGCTTAAAAATCCTCTTTAATATTTAACATCGTCAAGGTAAAAAAAAATTCTTCTTCCGAAAAATTGGAAAACCTGCTACATGAAAGTGAAAGGGGAAAGTTTGTAATCACACCAGTAAGCTTTTTCAGCTGCTTTGGTTTTACTCTTGTACCTCGTTGTTTCCACACACAGGACACCAGTGTAACGTGACGAATGCATCCCCAGTGCGTTGCCAGACCGGATGGTACAATGACGACCCCCTCAACCAGGGCTGTATGGAGTGTCCAGAGGGCTACGCATGCTTGGACTCCACCCAAGCAGCCCAGGCATGTAGTGCCGGTAAGTTTACTCGACAGGGATTTGCTCTGCCACTGTATGTCATCGTGGCGATACTATTGGCTTTATTGATTTTGAATAAAATTGTCATGGTTTATTTTTGGTAATATTATGTAAGTGAATTATTTTAATTTTTTTTTATCTCAATTTAATTTAATTTGAATTGAATTGAATTGCTTTTATATTGTAAGTAGTTTCTTTTATTTATTCAAGTGAACTATTTAAGTGAAAAAAAAAAGTAAAGAAAATTAGGCTTTGAATGTTTGAGGTCTGCTCATTGAAGATGATTGTCCTTTTCCTAATTCTAGGAGACTATACCACAGACCCTCTTCTCTACATCTAAGTACCTGCCAGATATCAACTTGTACAATTTGTTGGCATAGAAGAAGAGCGTTATCAAACACAAACAGCTTCAAACAATTCTTTTCATATGTTTTACAGGTCAGTACAGCTATGCGGCATCGACCATATGTACTGATTGTCCCCCTGGTTACCAGTGCCCGGATACCTTGGCAACCAATATGCAGGCATGCTCACCGGGATGGTTTGCTACCGGTAAAGCAACAGCTTGCACACCGTGTACATCTGGATATTACTGTCCCAGCACTGTGTAAGTCTAATATTGTCATCCCTGTGACCTAATTGGGTGACATTTGACCCCACAGGGTCCTCTTTTGTTACCCACAGATATCTATTTATTTAAAGGAAATGTCATTTCAGTATAATTCGTAGAAAATTGACTTGAAGCCTTGTAGAAGTGATTCAATTTGAGAGAGGAACTTATCTAGTTCAGATTAGGCAAAATTGAAGTATGTTTTGGTATTTTGCAATGTCATCATGTATATTCTGTTTAAATATTTCCTTGTTTTGAGTGCAAGAGTATAAACCTTAAAGTGACATTTTGGGTTAAATTGTACCATTTAAATATATGTTATTTGTTAACCCTACAATCTCATTCTGAGATCCAAATTGCCACAACCATTTCACAATGACTTTTCAGTGCATAACTTTTATCTTATTGATTGTGTCAAAATGATTTGATCAGTTCCAAAATGATTATCAACAATCATACTCTCTTACTATCATTCCTCTGGCCTTCTGACTCTCAAACTTAATGGCTATTTTTCTATTTCTCATTTATTCCTGTTGCAATAAAAGAAACAACAAAAAATATCAAAAGAAAGTGGAATTGTAGAGAATATAGTTTTTTTTTACTTTTTATTATTGCCTTCTTTAATGAGGGTAGTCTTGCTCAGTGCAGAAGTATTGCTTTCCAGAGGAGCCCTCAAAAGCTCTTTTGTAACTATATTTGTCTGTTAGTGATATTTTATATTTGGTTTTAAAACAGATCGGACCAAGAGATTAGCTGTGACGGAGGGACATATTCGGAAACCAATGCAACCGTCTGTGTGGTGTGCCCCGCCGGTATGGAATGCCCTCGCACAGACGGACAAGACATCAGAGATTGCTTGGCTGGTGAATTTAGTACGTCTCAGAGCGTCGCCTGCACGGCTTGCCCGGTAGGGTATGCTTGTCCATACACCGACCAGGATTACAAGGAACCTTGCAGTCTGGGTACCTTCTCTGCAGGCCAACAGAGCATTTGTACTTCTTGTCCTGCCGGGAGGTAAGCAAGACTACTTTTCGATACTAGTTTGACTTCCGTTCTGTTTTTATGTTGTTGCTTGTCTTTTGTTTCCCATTTATGTATTGAATCTATACCCCATATTGAAATGTACATATCTCATATATGTACTATGCACAGTTGTGCGTGCAGTTGTATACCTATCACATATATGTTGCTGATTCTCTGTTACAAATTGTGTTCAGTGGAGCATAGGAAACCTTACTTTGTCATTGCTGATTAGAAAATGCAGAGCTCACCACACCTAAATGACTGGTAAGGTGTATATTAGAATACAACTACAATCGAAGGATCTGATCAGAAGGACAGCTGTTCCAAATTCAACAAGTTGTGATGGAGACAAATTAAGGACAGTGGTTTGAGTAGATGGATCAGCATTGTGTTGCGTTTATAAGGTAACAAATTAAAGTGGTTGGCAGCCTTAATATTGGCAAGCAGTTTGGGAGGATTAACACTGCTAATCCATGACCTATAAACCTACATAAATGTCAAAGAGAGAACGAGAGAGAGAAAAAAAAATGTTAACAAATTGCTCATCTACTGTTAAAAGACGGAGTGTAGGTAAATATATAAAAGCTAGACGGCCTGACGTTTTTGATCCTCCTAGGATTTGATTTTAGAGGAGGAACGACAGAAAACAGACAAGGTTTGTTCTCCTACAGCCGTTTCATCTCTGTGTTCCTTTTTTTTCAGCTATTGCCCAGTACCGTTCAGTAGCAGTATCTATCCATGTGATACTGGTTACTACTCACTGGAAAATTCCACCTACTGTACAGCTTGCCCACCTGGGTACAAATGTCCCTCTACCACAGAGGAACCAACGTAAGTACAAAATTAGCTTTGACCGGCGATAGATATGGTACGCGTCGGGATTATGGTACGTGAAGTAAAATCATTGTCACGGTATTTGTGGATACATATTAACAAGGACCCGTTTTCTGTGGACCCCTATTTTATGAACATCATATTTGAATCTATTTTAAATGGACCTTTTTTCTGACTAGCATCATTCAAACTGATAATATCTGGACCTCTGTCAAACCTGCACTCCCTTATATCAGGATCTTCGTTGCTAAGGCCCCATTTTACCTAGATCCCCTTTTACCTAGATATCCATTACACAGACCCATATTATCTTGACCTATATTAAATGGACCTCTATCTGGCCCCATTTATTTGAATCACTGTTATCTGGACCTCTGGCACATCTGTTCACCTGTCACCCGTTATCACGATTATCTGGATCTCACTTACCTAGACCCCTATCACCTATACCCCTTACACCTATACCTGTATTATCTAGACCCCTATTATATGGGCCCCTATCTAGATCCCTATTATCTGGGCCTCTACTATCTAGACCCCTATTATCTGGACCCCTATTCACTAGACCCCTATTATCTAGTCCCTATTACTTAGACCCCTATTATCTGGGCCCCTATTATCTAGATCCCTATTATCTGGGCCCTATTATTTGGGCCCCTATTATCTGGGCACCTTATTATCTGAGCCCCCTATTATCTGGGCCCTTTATAATCTGGGCCACTTATTATCTGGGTCACTAATACATTAGTCTATATTAACTCCTACCTTTACTCCTTATTTAACTGGAACATAACACCTGTAACCCTAATATGTGGACCCCTCTTACCTACTCCCCCAACCCCCTAGCACTTGGAACCCTGATCAATCCACACTTGACACTTAAGTATGGAGTGTCTCCTTTCTGGACGATTTATCTATATTCCTAAGTACTGTCCATGAAACTCTTTACAGAGAGATGTGTACTGCAGGGACATACTCACCAGGGGCCCAGGTAGACTGTGACACGTGCGAGCCTGGATATTTCTGTCCGTCAATCTATACGGGCCAGGTTCCCTGCCCGGTAGGATACTACAGTAGCTTAAATGCTGTCAACTGTACCATCTGTGCAGCTGGTTACCAGTGTGCAGACCAAACCAGTAAGTTATGTTTGTAAAAGGGATATTGATTTAACATTGTAATATTTTGACATTAACTTGGCAAATTATATTTATAAACAGATTCGTCAATTGACAACTTGAGCTGAGAACCCAATATTGTTTAGCCATCTAATATAAAATTACTAAATACTGATTCCTTACTTATGTCATTACTAATAAAAAGATCTGTCGAACATCTTTGTCAAAAGCATATATACTGCTACTTGCTCATAGGGATTGCAGAATTCATGAAATACAAAACATTTTCTTATTCCTAATCGTTTGAATATGAAAAGAACAAACAAATTGTTACAGTTAAATATTGATTTGAACCAGCGACCTGCAGGATTACAAATCCTGTGCTCTACCTATTGAGCTATCCGACTGGAAATTGTTGACCAATTAAAACACCTTTTACTCTTTTAGTCCTCTTTCATAGTTAAAAGGAATATGTTGTAGAAACGACAAGAACATTTTCACAAAATTGAAAATTTGACTTGTAAGTCTATTCTTACGTTTGCGCCGTGTATTTATTTTTTTTAGCGCCAGAGATATGCCCAATCGGCCACTGGTCAGGAGAGGGGTACACCAACTGCTACCAATGCCAGCCGGGTTATACCTGTGATGAGGGATCCACCAGCAGTACCCCTATCTTAGAAGCTTGTCTACCGGGTGGTTACTGCGACGGCAAGGACCGATACGAATGTCCAGCTGGGACGTACAACTCCAGAAATACCTCAACGTCAGAATCCGACTGTCTTCCTTGTCCACCTGGTGAGTTGTTGTGTTTTTTTGGGGGTGGGGGGGGGGTTGTAAGGGCAAAGGATCATAGCTTTATTGGTCAGGAATGTCAATTTGTATCTAGATTGTTGCTGTGTTGGAAAAGTGGTCACTTAAAATTGATTTTCTTGTCAAAATTTATCTCTTTCAGTACTAGTAGGAAGGATTGTATGACATTATCACAAGAAATTACTTCTCGTAAGACTTTGGAATTTTGGTGGAGAGTGAGCTGATTGCCTTCGCATTTTAAGTGACACTTTGGTTGACAGTTTTACACAGCCTGGACAGTTTTTTGCTTTTTAAAATTACTTTCTCTGAGGTACAAATGGAAACTTTGGAAAGAAAAGAAGTACCTAGGTGTGGTCATGTGTTTATGAGCTTCCATCAAACTTGAAGTCATTTGTTTGGTCTGTGATTACACCTATTGGTGGAGTTAAGATTGGTTGGCTTGTTATAATTGTAAACTATGAATTTTCATATCGTTGAAGGGGCAGGACAGAAAAAAAATACTGTATTCTGTCTATTTATTCTGTATTTTTGGTCCACAGGTTACCACTGTGCTGGTACGGGCAACACCGGTTACGAGACAAATGTCTGCCCCACTGGACATTATTGTCCTGAGGGAACCACATTTGCAACAAGGTTTCCTTGTCCAGGTAATAAACATTAATCAATATTAATTTTGGGTAGGCCACTACAGATGTGTTAGTCAAAATTTGTACTAAGCAATATTAGTTTAGGCTGAGCAGTGATTGCCTTATACTGATAATACAGGATAAACACATGTGCCATCAAAATTATTGTAGGCTAGGCCAAGATAGGCTATTGTAGGTGTTCAACACATTTATTAGCCTAATGTTAAGTTAGGATAGGTTAGTATGTACAACAAATGCTTGCA
>KN889752.1:38332-58274 GCA_000934455.1 Apostichopus parvimensis | reverse complement strand
TAAGATATTTACCCTCCTTTGCGTCCCTTGTCCACGAGGTACTTAAAGCCTTGTTTAGTACCAATGCTGCCATTCAGCCCTAAGTTGCCAGATATCACAGTGGTTAATGTGTTTGCTCTATGTTACTGTTTTGCAAGGTAAATTAACGGCCCTCCCAAGGGGATTAACATAATGCATATTCATATCCAACTGGAATGCTAGTAACACATTTGCCTGCTTCATGTGAATCAATGAACATTTTTTAATTCATATTTTAATTTTCTGTCACCAGGTTCCTTGTCCAGGTGGTACTTATATAGATACCAAAGGAGGACGCTATGTGGAGGACTGTATGCCATGTCCGGCTGGGTACTACTGTCCCCTAGGTACTGGTACACCCATTGATTGCCCCCGGGGCTACTACTGCCCAGCAAATATCTCAGCATCCTATCCGTGTCCCATCGGCAGATATGGAAACTCAACATGTAAGTATCCAAAACAAGATACAAATCAGTGACATCAGACTAAGGTACCGTGTCGAAAGAAGCCGGTGGGAGGCTGCAGCCTTCTGCAGCCTGGCTGGGTAGGACACTGCAGCTTGGCAGTTGAATTGTTTATGTATTGATATTTTACATAGTATTCTTATTGTTTATTTTATTATTGTCATCTTTAATGAGGGTAGTCCTGCTCAGTGCAGAAGCTCTGCTTTCCTTAGAGGAGCCCATCAATTATTCTTGTATCAGAGAGTTTAACTTTTCTAATTATTACTGGAATTTGAAAATTTTTATTTCATTGCTTGCAATTTATATGTTGTCCGACTCGTTGAGATGTTTTTACATGTATTGCGCCTTTTAAGAATATATTTACATTACATTACATGATTCACACGGTTTGATATTGATTTGTCTTAGCTGAGCTGAATTGTATCGTTGTGGCAGCTTTTCTTTGTTGACACGGTGGTGCCCCTATTCTCTACCAGTCGAACTATCCAGCCCTTAGTCGGTTGCTGTTTCTCATGTACCCATTTCTATGCTAGGGATTACATTAAGAAAATAGACTTGATTTAATTACAGAAAATCAGTTTATGGTGAAAGGTTACATAATTATATGGGATGTTTTGGGAATGATTAAAACTAGGGATTACATTCAGAAAATAGACTTGATTTAATTACAGAAAATCAGTATATGGTGAAATGTTAGATAATTATATGGGATGTTTTTGGAAATTATTAAAATAAAAGAAAAAAGAAGAAATCACCCTTTCTGACACATATTTTTGTTGTTGTTGACAGTACTTCCAAGTCTTGAGAGTTGTCCCCTATGCGACCCTGGTTGGTACTGTGATGCTCCCGGTCTGACCCTACCGAGGAGCCCCTGTGACCCGGGCTACGTGTGCTACGAGGGAGCGTATACCTCCGACCCTACCGATGGAGTGACCGGAGAGATATGCCCAGCTGGTGGTTACTGTCCACTGGGTATGTTAACTAATGTTTATTCATCTCACCCACATCATCCACAATATCCTCACTAGGTAATACCCATAGGAAATGTCCTTCTTTGTGAAGGATACATGCGTAAGAAGGTATTATTGTTTAAGAAAATTCTAAGAAAGAAACAAATGTCTTTTTCTTTTCCTTATTTGAGTGGTCTTACACAGATTAATGATGTAGTGAAAGAACTTGGAATCTGGAATTGCGAAGTTAAAAAAAAGTCCAATATTAAAAATGTTGTTACCGTTTTCTACTGTCGATGTTGTTCATACATCTGGCCGTTATTAAGCTGAACCAAATTCTGAGTGTCACTTTCAGTGTTTTCATCTTCATTTGTAACAAATCATAAAGGCTGCCACTGTCAGTGATACCTTTTGGCATTTCCTCGGGATAGGGGAAAGCAGAGGGAACGAATGGGAACCGTTTGGGTGGACTGATATCATCTCTTTTCAGTGAACACCATTGTGTGATAATCTCATTTATACAACACCTAATTATATTCCGGCCATTTGATTGGTCAATTGCGCGTCGATTGCATGCAATATCCGCTCTATTGCACGCTATGAAATAGAACCATGCGTTATACTTTTTTGATAGCACTTTTTTCAATGGTATAAGAGAGCAGAGAAACCTGTCTGTTCAAAACAATCTGTTGCATGAGTGCATTTTACATCCAATTATATCCAAATTTGAAGGTGTTGTATAAAACAAATAATGAATGGTTTCCATTCGTGCAATAGTGCAAAAATTTCATTCGTTGAAAGATGTAATTTGTTCCATTCAACTCGGCTGCGCCTCGTTGAATGGAACATTCCATCTTTCAACTCATGAAATATTTGCACTATGGCACTCATAACCATTCATTATTTGTATAATATTTGATGTTACTATCTCATGTATTTGATGTTACTATCTCATATATTTGATGTTACTACACAGGTTCCTATGAGAGTTTACCTTGTCCGCCTGGCACCTACAGTAACACTTCGGGAGCCATTAACCACTACGACTGTTTTGACTGTGATCCTGGTTATTACTGCAGTAACGCTAGAACTCCTCGTAAGTAATGTTTGATTGATTTAAAATGTTTAATGTTGTTTTTTCTTGTTGCTGTTTGAACTATTTGAAATAAGCAGTTTAGACTGGAAATCTTTTAAGGAATCAAAGAGTAATAGAGTACCTGACTGCTTAAGGAATCAAGTTATATCTTTTGCAACTGCTTCAGGAAGCAAACAATATAGTGCCTGAATAGAATATAGTGCTTAAGGAATCAAATTATAAGTTAGCTGTATGCTCAAGGAATCCAAGAATAAGGTATCCGACTGCTTAATGAATCAAGTTATATAAGCTTACCCAACTGCTTCAGGAATCAAATAATAAATATTACCTGAATGCATAGGGAATCAAACTATTTGGTACCTTACTGCTTAAGGAATCAAAAAATAATGTAACTGACTGCTTAAGGAATCAATTAATAAGGTATCAAATTGCTTAATGAATCAAGTTATAGCTTACCCAACTGCTTAAGTAATGAAACAATAAGGTAACTGACTGATTAAGGAATCACAATAATAGGGTACCCAACTGCACAAGGAATCAAATTATAATGTACTCAACTACTCAAGATATCAAATAATATAGTAGCTGACTGCTAAGGGAATCAAATAATAATGAACCTGATTGCTAAAAAGGCTATGTAGAAATTGATTCAGTATTTGCTATTAGGAAAGTATTTGCTATTAGGAAAGTAACAGAGAGAATAAGCTCTTAAAACTCTCGTATTTGGTGAGTAATTTGCCAGACTTCCAATCAGAAGTTTTACTATCAACTTTGGCAAGGGTATATAAAATGACTTTCGATTAACAAAACCTCAAATCTGCTAGAATGTTTTTGCTCCTGATGTTAGACAGTATTACATGAAGGAAAATAGGCAAAGTAGTCCAGAGGAGGTCAATGGTTCGAATCCCAATCTAACCATGAATTTCTTCTACTCTTATTCCATTGTTATTAATTTCTCAGTCAGTTTTTTCTGTTGTTCATTAACTTATAAACGTATCAAATAAAGTCACATTTGAGCAATATTCTTTGTTCTCATGATTCCTCAGAACCCACTGGACCCTGTAGTCCAGGATACTACTGCACCGGAGGGTCCAGAACTCCGAACCAGACGGTGACCGAACCGGGTTATTTCTCCGAGTCGGGATCCACCCGCCAGTCTCCCTGTGATCTCGGAACGTACATGCCGTACGATAGAGCGGGCGAATGCTTTACGTGCGAGGAGGGATTCTATTGTCCCGAGAAAGCTGCTATAGAAATGACCACATGTCCTGCAGGTATGTGTCATCGACAATTTTTTGTGGATTTTATTTATAAAAAAAATAAAAAAATATCGTAATTTTTAGGATAAGTAGGCATTTTTCTCTGTTTTATATAAATTTCATTTATATTGAAGAGGGAGGTATTATTTTTACAGGAGAAAGCCATCAAAGACATGCATTATCGTCCTGTCAGCCGTTGTCATGAACTACAGGGAATAATCTATCGGGCATCGTATTGCAAAATGCCATGCAAAATGCCATGCAGAGTGCCATGCAAAATGCCATGCAAAATGCCATGCAGAGTGCCATGCAAATGGGCAAATTGCTACAGGAGTGCAAAGATGTAAAGCAGTTTTTGTACACAGGAACCATAGTAATTTATGTTGGACAAAGTTGAGGGCTTTCAAAACTGCTACGCAAAATTTGAAGACTGAATAATTCTCTGAATTAATCTTTGTAGGGCATGATTTGGTTAAAAGTGGGCATGAAAGGTGAGTTGTAAGTTTAAAGAGAGAGAGTGAGAATAAAAATGGTTACCATACTGCCACCTATCTACCTCAAAAAACCTGTGTAGGTAAAAAAAAAATAAAAGTCAGAGGCCCTGACATTTCGATGCTAGCAGGATCTTCTTCAAAGACAAACTGTTTGTGAGAAAAAGAGATTTTTAGCATAATAACAATAACCTTTATCTGTAAAGAGGGATTATGTTGTACTCAGAAGCCAGGACAGTGATCTTGTCCTGCAGAGTGAGGTTAATAACAGAGAATAAAAAAAAAAAAAAAAAGGCTTTGGAAACTAATTACAAAAAGAGGCTATGGTGATATTCTACTTGTAGTTGTCAAGATAGTTTCCCAATTTTTCTCTAAGCTTTTGGAAAGTAGAGGAAAATATCTGAAGGTATTTTATACATCTTTTCCCCTCATCCTCTGGTGTACAAGATCAGAGAGAGAGCAAAAACCCTTTTACTATCCATCCAGGTCTTTTACACCTTCTTCACTTCATTGGTAGGTTCCTATTGTGGAGAGGGTGCATACACTCATGAGCTATGCCCACCGGGTACTTACTCCAACCTCACCCATCAGACTCACATTGGTAACTGTACAGACTGCCCCCCTGGTTACTACTGCAGTGACAGGGGTGCTATCGCCCCTACCGGTCTCTGCTCTGCTGGACACATTTGTTACCTCAACGGTTTATTCGCCACCCCTGTGTACAATGACGACCCATCTGATGGTATGTATATACAGGGAATCTGCAGATATGTTCTTTTGATTTTACTGATTTGAAAACTTTGGAAGAAATTCTGTCGTTCACTGTGTACCGTTACACTTCCTATGTCTCTCCGTGCCATCAACAACAAATAAAAATTGTCAAATTAAATTGATTCAAAATTGAATAGTCTGTTTGTCATTCATTATAAGGTTATTAAAGGGCATGTACTTGTATTTTATATTATGCTGTGATCAATGTCGAAGATTTGTCCGTGAAGTTATATGAAGTTATATCTCATTGAGTGACTATTGCATTATGATTCCTGGATCAAACCATTATCACATGGGTAATCAGCATTAATAGTATTATGCTATGCTTCCAAGACCATACCATTATCAAAATGTGTGGGTAACCAGTCTAGAGTTAATAGTTCTCTGCTATAGATCCTAGATCAAACCATTATCACATGGGTAATCAATGTTAACAATATTGTGCTATGCTTCCAATACCATACCAATATCATAACGTGTGGGTAACCTGTCTAGAGTTAATAGTTCTGTGCTATAGTCCCTAGATCAAACCATTATAATATGGGTTATCAGTATTAATAATATTGTGCTCTGCTTCCAAGACCATACCAAAAATTTAAGGTGTGGGTAACCACTCTAGAGAGTTTTCTGCTGAAGTTACTAGAGCACACCATTATCACATGGGGTACCAGTATTTAAAAAAAAAGAATGTGTTAGGGTTACCTAGATTATACCATTATGATGAGGGGTGATCAGTGTTAATGGTATTTAGTTATGCTTTCTAGCTCCATCCAATTATATCATTGGTTAACCAGTTTCATGTTTGCTTTGTATACCTAACCATTATCACAACTAAGTAGGTAAAATGTATGATTTGTGTTGTTTTGTCTTCTTCTTAGATCAAACCATTATCACATGGGGTGATCAATGTCATGAGGGTAAATACTGCCCAGAAGGTACCACATATATGGTGTATTGCCCCAAGGGAACTTATCTAGACTTCTTAGGGGCAGAGTCTGAGCTGGACTGCAAAGATTGTAACCCTGGAAAGTTCTGCAATGAGACTGGAGCTCCTCTTGAGATAGGTGAGTATGGTCATGTGATTCATCAGGTGACCAAAGAGTTGTTAATGAAATGCATTTCTATGTAAACTATTACAGCCTGTTTTAGTACATCATGGTGTGGTTAAGTAGTTGCAGATATGCACAAATACTTGAGAAAAAATTGAAAAATTGAAACAAGATCATTGGAAAGAAAACAAGGAGAAGATGAAACAGAGTAGATGTCTAGCATTTGAAGCTTTCTATATGTATGTGTGTATGTATGTATTGTATGTATGTATGTATGTATTTTAGATCCTCCTGCAAGCAGGAACTCGCGAAGAAGCCTCATTGGCTTATCAAAGCAGCAAGCTGACCAAAGTCAGTCTCTTACATTCATATTTAAGTCCATGATTATGAATTGTCAATTGTAAACAACATTGAAACTGGACGACATACATTAATCTTGGAGTGATTCGAACTCAGGACCTTATGATTGGAAGGCACCGGCGTTAACCACTGAGCGAACACTCCACTCCACTATATTGTCAGTGTAGGAAAGCAATAACTGAAGATACTTAACCTGAGACACAAGTTGGTCAAAGAAAGTTATCAAGTGTGAACAAAGAAGAGAGGACCCCAATGTTCAGATGAGACCTAAGTTATGGTCATGAATCTACACTTTCCATATATTAGCTATTTTCCCCGTTTCAGAATGTCTTTACTCGATTAATTGTTTGCTCATTAAAGACAAAGCTAACCTCAAGTAAAACGTATTTAAACTTATTTATCCAATACCTACTTACGGACATTCCAGTGAGAGAGTAACAACCTTAATAATTTTTCTTTTAATATTTTCTATGTAGGTGACTGCTGGCCTGGATTCTATTGCACTGGTAGAGCCGAGAGGCCCGATCCATTTGACAACACCACTGGTAATGTCTGTCCCAAGCACTACTACTGTCCATCAGGATCTTACGAACCAGTTCTCTGTACTTATGGGACCTACTCTAACATCTCTGGTCTCTCTGAATGCTGGGACTGTCCGCCGGGACTGATATGCGAACCGGAGACCGATCCATACGATTGCCCCGAAGGTGAGATTGATCAATTGATTGATCGATTGATTGATTTATTGATTGGCTGACTGATTAAGTGATTAACAGATCAAAAATTCTACTCTTGTTATGTAATCTTTCACCTGTTCCCATTTGAACAGAATTAATACAAAATTTTTAAAGCTATCAATTTCATCATTACTCTTTATGTGATTAATTATCGAACCATAATTAACGTGTTCCATATTTTCTATATATTCTTAGAGCAATTATTTAAAGCGGTACTTTGTGTTGAGGTTGTGACATGGCATAGTTCTGAACGAACCATTTAAATATTTTTTCTACTTAATAAGATATCACCAGTCTGATTGACATCTCTAAAGACTTTACAATCTTTTGGTTGCTCCTAAAGAGCGAGTTATTGACAGTTTAGTCTAGTACAGAAAATATTGTGTCCCACAAATTTGTTGTAATGTTTCAGGTCATCATTTGCAATCTTTGGGGGATATTTTCCTAATTTCTTTGCTCTTGTTACAAGTTTTGTGACCTTAAGTAAACATAATATGCGTTCTGTCCTGGTCTTTCCTTTGGTGGTGATAGAGATAATAATAATATATTGGACCACTGAATTTAAACAAAAGATACAGCTGGAAAATAAGAAAAATAAAAAAAAAATGCATGTTATGACTTATTTTAAGCTTTAATGTTATTCATCTTGTTGTATTTTCATCTTTTCAGGTTATTACTGCCTGGGAGGAGCCGATGCTTCATCGGACCCCTTGGCCTGCCCAAGGGGTACATTTGGTAATCGGACAGGAATGTCAGCACTCTCTCATTGTAGTGACTGCATACCAGGTGAGTCATCACATTTAATTACTCATGTATATTCATGAGCTCACTCTTCAAACTTCTAACTTTAATGCTTCACGTCGAGTGGCTGACCAATTTACAGTTTTGGCTCATTTTGGATTTTTAAAGTTTTGAAGACCATTTCAGATGGGAAAACAGAATTTCTACCGGATGAAGAAACAAACCTTACTTTGGCCGGGGAGGGATCAAGCCCACAACCTTCTAGATGCTAGGTTTTCATTGCTTCTGGTGCCACTGCCTTTATCATCTCGAACAAAACACTGTTGACTTATCAACTTATATCCTGCAGAAACAGTGATATTTCTGATAGATATTTGCATGTGAAGATGTAGAAAAATTAATGAGAAATTTTAATTTCTCAATTTCTTTAATAGTTTTCAGTCTATCATCTGTTTTAGATTTAGTTTTACACTTAATAAAAAACAAATTCAATTTGATAGTTTTGGAAATATTTTTTTTAAATTATTTGATGCAGCTTTGTCTGTTCGGCAGATTATTTCACAAAGACTACAGACTATTTCTAAAAATATAAGATTGCATTTAAGCAAAATTATGATATCCTCCTTGATTTCATCATGAAATGAATATTCATGAGCAAGTAACCAATGACTCCATTGGGTTATCAACAGTTCATCGGCAGGACAGTCTTACATGAACTTAGCGTCGTATTCTTTAAGTTTCTTAGTTACTGTAATAACAATATAAATTTTCTTGTTTTAACCAGGACACTATTGTGAGACAGAAGGGCTTGCGGAACCGACCGGACTAACCAGTGCCGGTTACTGGTCCATTACCAGGGCCATTCAGGCTGGACCCTTCGATGACACATACAGTGCTGACTTCAGCATCTGTCCCGAGGGCTTCTATTGTGAGGAAGGTAGCGGCAACCCGGACCCATGTCCTCCAGGCTCCTTCAGGTAACAATATGTCAGAATTCTTATTGATGTTTCATAAGAACTAATTGCAAGTTCAAATCGTGAAAGCTTTTGCCGGTCCCTGGCTTGCTTGACTGAGATGGGCTTAAATAGTTTTTTTGGGGGGCACATTTTGCAAAACTATTGGATTCTGTAATCTAATCATAATGTTGATCATATGTTCCACTTTTCAAGCTTTTCTTAGACATAAGTGAAGTTAAAGTTTCAATTTTTTTCTTCTTCAATATTTTGACTTGATTTACTCTGCTAGATTAATCTCAGAATGGCAAGTTCCTTGGCGACGGAATTTTAGATATGGAAGCAAAAATTCATACTTAATCTCTTGTTAACCTTTAGGTTTCTTCATGTTTTAGGAGAGTGTCTTAGTTTGTTTACTTGTTATCTTAGTTTGAGTAATACTTGTGTAGTTATGATAAAACTTTGAACAAATGCAGTATATTGTTTTGAGTGTTTCCTTTAATAAGTACATACAAAATTGTTCTCTATTCTTTTGCTCATCTACTCAGCTCTTCCACACATCTTGGAGCTATAGGGGAATGTACGCCTTGTACGGCTGGTAAATATTGTCCAGATTACAACATGACGGTGGAAGCAGGGGACTGCGATGCTGGTTATTACTGTAACGAAGGATCTGCGTCCATAAGACCCACCGACGGTATTGAAGGCGAAGAATGTCCCACTGGTAAGCATCACTATGAACAATCTTGAAAGGAGAAAAAAGATTAAAATTGTATAAAATTATAACTTTGACAGATGGAAACTGTTTAGCTTCTGAGAGACTTACCAAATGGTCTGTATGTTAGACTATGTATCCAGCCAATTTCATTGATGATCCTCTGATGATTAAAGGGTTATATCTCAAAATAGAAAGAGTAAATGGTGATAATATATCCAACGATAAGAACGGTCCATATATTAATGCAATGGTATCAGATGAAACAAGGCACAGAACATTACTTGTGTAAACTGTGAAGATATGATCTTGAATTTTTTTTTTTGACCTCCAAGATACTTGTACATAAAACTTCATTACACAGTCAGATGTGCTTCTCTCAGATTTTCATTGGAAATTATCTTCATTAATGAAACAATATAGTATAAAGTGGATCGATAATATGTTTAACTTGTTACAAAGTAAGGTCTTGTAGGTTGTGACAGTGGTTTAGAATTATGGCCTAGACTGAGAAGACAACATAAGAGTGGTATGTGATGATCTATAACATATCACAGAGCAAAGATGAAAGGATGATGAGAATGAATATCCTTTTTAAATTACAGCATAGATGAAAGAATGTTGAGAATGAATATTCTTTCAAGTTAGAGCATAGATGGAAGGATGATGAGAATGAATATCCTTTTAAGATAGAGCATAGATGAAAGAATGATGAGAATGAACATCCTTTTAAGTTAGAGCATAGATGAAAGGTTGATGAGAATGAATATCCTTTTAAATCAGAACTTAGATGATATGATGATGAGCATAAATATCCTTTTATATTAGAGCATAGATGAAAGGATAAAAAGAATGAATATCCTTTTAAGTTAGAGCATAGATGAAAGGATGATGAGAATAACTATCCTTTTAAGTTAGAGCATAGATGAAAGGATGATGAGAATGAATATCCTTTTTAATAAGACCATAGATGAAAGGATTAAAAGAATGAATATCCTTTTAAGTTACAGCATAGATAAAAGGATGATGAGAATGAATATCCTTTTCAATTAGAGCTTAGATGAAAGAATGATGAGGATGAATATTTTACAGTCACAGTTATATGTTAAATCTATGTCTTTTGTATCTACAGTAATGACACTTCCACCATCCAGAATAAACTGAATTGGCAAGAAGGTGGAAATGTTAATTCAATGTTAAATTTTTATCATTCCTTACAATTCTGTCATTGCATACAGGTTTTTACTGTCCAGTGGGCTCCCCTAACCCAGTAGCATGCATTGCTGGTCGCTACAATAACGAAACCGGCCGCTCTTCCTGTCGTAACTGCCCCACGGGATACTATTGCCCTCAGAACAGTACCGTCCCTGAAGAGTGCCCTGCGGGGTACTACTGTCTGGTGAGGACCACCTATGCCTACGAGTACCCCTGCCCAGAGGGTACATTTAATAACCTCACCGGGAGGTCTGAAGAAAGTGACTGCGTCCTTTGTCTACCAGGGTAAGTATCTTTCACTTTTATACCTCTTGCGAATCGTATTTTACACAGTAACCAGTTTATCAATAAACGATGTGTTTTCGATAACAATCTTAACCTTACAATTTTGTATCCTTGCAGTTAATATCTTGAGCAGAGAATGACATCATTGTAGGTGCTGTCACTCTATCCAAATCATCTAGTAAATGCCTACATTTTCAGAAAGTTTCCTCATCCAAGTCACGGTAGTTTTGATTATCTTGTACTTTTCTGTCTTCAGCATGTATTGTGAGGTCCCTGGTCTGGATTGGCCCACAGGGCCCTGTGATGAAGGCTGGTACTGTATCAATGGATCTCAGTTCGCTCAGCCGTCGTTAGCCTCCCAGGGAGGTCGTTGTCCGATGGGCAGTTACTGTCCAACAGGTAGTGTGTCTCCTTTCAGCTGTCTGGCTGGCATGTACTGTGACCAGGAAGAACTCGCTTATCCGACCGGAAACTGTTCTGCAGGTTACTACTGCACTGGGGGAGCTTCGGTACCGAATCCAGAGGCAGATTTGACAGGTACAAATATAATAATAATCATAATAACATTTTTAAAGTTAGTGTTATGAAACTTTAGTATTCGTTTCTATTGAAGAATCAACTTCTTTGTCAAAGAGGAGGGATGTGACATTATAATTGCTATACGTTTTAGAGCTACTTTATATGTCGCTCACCAACATCATTACTGTTTGGTACATAGCCTTGCATGTTCAAAGATAGGGCTCTTGCCATCTGGCCTTCCGAGTGTTAACCTCATAATACATTTTACGTAGTGCTGAATAATAATAATGGACATTTATAATGTGCCGGTATCCGTCAAAAAAGACGCTCATGGCGCAGTGACACAAACAGTGATACAGCACAACAAAAAACAGTAAACATAGTACAAAACAAAAATGCAAGCAAAAATGGGGCAACAGTGAACAATTAATTAAACAGTTTTCATCAGATGAGTCTTGAGAGAGCGTTTAAAAGAAGCAAGAGATGGAATGTGTTTTACATGTTCTGGAAGGCTGATTCCACAGAGAAGGGGCAGCAGCAGCCAAAGATCTTTTGCCCCATGAACGATTTGAGCGATTTTCACGCAGAATAATAAGATGATGTAGTGTAGGGTCACATTGGTGTAGGTGTAAGACAGGTAAAGATTTAGTGTAGGGTGTAACATGATTAAGAGATAACCCATACAGACATGAGACTGTCAAATTTAACTCTCTAATCTTGCGATTGGTGGTAGGGCATTCCAAAAATACCATGAAAAGTTTGTGACATATGTCTGCATGTAAAATGTTCTGATCCAACGATCCAGGTTAATCCATGTTTGAAGAGGGACTTGGAGACCAATCGCAGCCAACCGTTAGTGTCACATGACTTATGTGAGAGCAAAATATCAATGAATATTCATGTGATCTGCTTAACTTGACATATTACATATAAATGCAAGTTGTTCATGAAGACAATTAAACCCAGATCTTAATTACCTTTCTTGGGTTCTAGATTTGTTGGTTTTATTAATATCAAACATAAGTAACTTATGAATGTATTTGCTCAAAACATAAAATGATAAAGAATTAACATGGGGTGGTATGGGGATTGGGGGGGGGGAGTTGTGTAAGCTCAAATGATCAATTCACATCAGAATGTGGACTCTTTTAGTTAGTGGTGGCTACAGCATTATGAAGTGCCGACCAATGACTATACACAGCTTTAAAATGCCTCTATTTATGTTGTTTGCAGGTGATATTTGTCCATCTGGCCATTACTGTCCAGCAGGAAGTTTTGAAGGTACAGACTGCCCTCCAGGGACTTATCTCAATACTACTGGAAATAAAGGTATGTCAAGACCATGGTTGGGTGGAAAAAAAAGTTAAGACCATTTTACATTCTACATGTGACGGAGTATATCCATGATATTTTAGTACTTGACAAAGGCTGTGGATAGTGCAGCAAATTCAAAGGAAAGTCAATTTTTGGGTAAAGTGTAATGAAGTGTGATAATGTGTGATAAAGTGTGGTGAAGTGTGGTAATGTGTGATGAAGTGTGTTAAAGTGTGATGAAGTGTGTTAAAGTGTGATGAAGTGTGGTAAAATGTGATGAGATTTCTGGTGAAGTGTCTGATGAATGATTCGAAAGTGTTGGTGTGCTGGTAAAGTGTGAATAAATGTAATGATTGCCTTTAAAGTTTATTTGCACAGACACTTTATTTCATATTAGTTCCATGTTAAGCAATATAACTCAATGACAGAATATTGCTACACATTATGACAAACACATAAACAATTGTATCATAGAGAGGCAAGGTTATCTACTTGTGGTAGAAAACACTTGTGGCAGTAATACAAAACAGTCAACAAATAGAGTAGTTTGCCCTCACATACATGCCATAGCAACATGTAACCATGGAAACACATACTAATATACCTTTTGTTTGCCCTTTACCTTGCAACAGACCTTGACGATTGCATAAACTGCACCCAAGGGTATTACTGTGAAGGGTACGCTAGCATCTATCCTGATAACAATTGTGCTGTAGGGTACTACTGTCCTCCTGGACAGTCCCAGACATCTCCATTCATCTATAAATGTCCTCAAGGTATGCTTAAAAGTTTCTTCATTTTCCTCTTTTTTATTTTAACAAAAGTTGTTCATACCTGTTTGTTATTGAAATTGATGCTACAATTATGTCAGGTTAATTGGTGACAATTGTTTTAAAAAGTAACAATTATTTTTTGTGTGGAAATTTCACATGTTATGTTAAGTTGAAATTGCTACATGCAATGGCTAGTAGTAGATTGAAATGTATACCGTAGAGAACGAAGTGAGGGAAGAGTATTAAATCAGGCAATTTAATGTCTACCTGAATGTTCAGTATTGAAGTTGATATGAAAATTGTGAGGACCTGCACAAATTCCATCAAAGATTGTGACCTTTGACCCTTTGTACCTGACGGTAGAAATGCGGAAGTGAAGTTACATTTCCTTTTTAAATCAGCTTACGTAGTGATTTTATGTGACCATAAATGGCATACTTTATCTGCTATTGCAAATGAGCAATTCAGCCATTGATTATGATGGCATTGTTTGGCAAAAATGACACATTGCTACATTATAATATTGATATGAGCAGACAGCATGGTATTTACACTTGTCTTTTTGCAAAAAGAGAATTTTGCTGTCAAAATGACTATTCAAAGGTTTCATTGTTGACCTCTGTTGATTTCATGCAACATTTTGGTGAAGGGAATCTGTAGGGTTTTCATCATGCTTGAACAACTTGCAAAGCACAACAAGTTACTATGCAAAAGTTAAAACAGTTATTAATATATAAGCTGTTAACAACACCAGATAGAATTTTCATACAAAAGGAGAAAATATATCAATATCTTGAAGTCTCTTTGATGCTCGTAGAGCCTTTGAAGAAAGCTGCGTCATTCAAGACCAACTATTTGTGTTAAACTGTTGTATTTTCCAGGCCATTATTGTGAAATGGGCAGTTTTGAGCCAACCAGATGCGACTCTGGGTATTATCAAGACGAGGAAGGCCAGGGTAGCTGTAAAGACTGCCCTCAGGGATACTTCTGCGATAATACAAACGCACCCGTGGTGCTCTACAACAATGCTATTTGTCCTGAAGGTAACTTTTATCTTAATTCTCACCCACCCCCACCCTCCACTTTGTAATATAGACAAGGAAATTGGTGTTTCTTCTGAATTTTTTAGTAAAATGAAATTCCACACTACAGAATATATTTAGTGGAATAATTATGGCAGGTTTCACATTTATCATGGCGATGGGTGTGAGGTGCCTACCTATTTTGTGCTAGGCCCGTCCCCCTGATGTATCTCGGAAGGGAATTTCAAATCTGGGATACAGCTGCTTGGAAAGGCATATTATCCAGTAAATTTTGTAATATTTTAGATGCGATAATTTTTTCAGAAGATTGTCGTCAAAATTGATCACAAAAAAAACATTTTATAATAACTCAGCAGTTGGGTATTTCATTGAAATAAACTGGGAAGTATTTTTGAGAATTGTTTATCTAACTCTGATGTGTTTTGATGTGTTACATATTGTTTTTTGTTAGGTCATTACTGCCCCCCTCGTACAAGGTATGACACAGAGTTCCCCTGTCCCAGGGGTACGTACAGTAACAGGACCGGGCTAAATGAGACATCTCAGTGTGATCCCTGCTGTGGGGGTTACTTCTGTCCCAACGAGGGTATGACAGAGTGTTTGGATCTTTGTTATGCTGGGTGAGTGATTGCTATTAATTTTATTTCTTTCTTGAATGGGGGTATGCCAAGGTTATAAAGTGGGCATGCAGCGAGGGTAGAATGGGGGTACCATGGTTATGCAATGGTGGTACAATGGTTATACAATGGCATTACAATGAAGGTAGAATGGGTATACAATAGGAATCCATGCGTATTTACAATGTTTATACAATGGGGATACAATGGGGGTACCATTCCTATACAACGGGGGTACCATGGTTATACAATGGCATTACAATGAGGGTAGAATGGGTATACAATGGTGAACCATTTTATACAATGTTAATACAATGGGGTACCATGGTTATACAATGGCGTTACAATGAGGGTAGAATGGGTGTACAATGGGGGAACCATGCATGTATAAAATGTTAATACAGTAGGGGAACAATGGGGGTAGAATGGGTGTACGATAGGTACTATTGTGTCCAGTGACGGAATTACATATTTAATTAGATATTTGCTATACTGGTTTGGTACCGTCATATTGTGATTAAGTTTTTCCATAATTTTTATTGAACATTGTACAGTTCGTGTACCACCATGGATGCAACAGGAGTACAATTGGTACATAGCACCTATGTAATGGGGGTGTAACTGTTATACAGTGGGTGTTACTTATTCTGGCGGTCAACATTGCAGTTTGCTGGGCGAGTTTCTTCAAATTGCACTATGTGATATTTTTGACAATGTGTGTGTTACAGGCAGCCAGTGGGTATATAAGTGGGGTGTAGTGGGGGGTACCATGTGTAATATAGTGGGTACATATTGAATACTCCTTGATCCAAAGAGGATAGGACAGTCTACATATTTGCCTTTGTGGGTGAGTGTTTTGAAATACCTTATAATTAGTCCAGAATTGGTATCCTTCAAAACATTGGATTTGATGATGTCATCACTTTCATTGGTGTATTCAAAAATTGATGAGGAGGCTGTGGAAAAAAGTTTTGTACATATGTCTGTTGTACATCACCTTTAAGGTCTTTGACGTTGTACTTATTGAATCTGATAAATAAACTCAGCTTATATGATTCACATTACTCTTGATGTATATATTTTAATTTAAAGAGTTTAATATTATATAATTAATATATCAATTAATATTATTTAATATATAATTATTAATATATTAAATCGTTGAGCTGCAAGCCAGTCAGTTGGGGTCTATCATCGTCATGACAACATGTTATAAATCCATTTGTCTGATCTTTTCAGTTACTACTGTAAACGGAATGCAGAAGATGGCACTCCAAGCCAGGATCCAGATGCTGACTTCTGTCCGATGGGTTACTACTGTCCCAATGGCACGGCTGACCCTCTGGGATGTCCACCGGGGACCTACTCTGACCAGTTTGGTCTGGAGACTGTAGATGATTGTTCTGACTGCACTGCTGGTGAGATCGGTGGCTTTAAATAGTGCAGACTATAAATGTCTTGTTGTGTCTTTAATTATGTGGGAGTTGATATGACGAGGTAACCTTATGGAAGCATGGATGTACAGTTCTTGCAACCAGGCTTGACAACAGCAGGATGGAGGGGATGGGGGTGGTTGGAAGCTATTAGTTATTTGAAAAACAAAATTTGGAACTTTTTTATTTAAATCGGACAAATCCACTCATTTTGAAAGCCAAAAAAAAATTAACAATTATAATAAAAAACACGCATTTGTGGTTATTCTGTAATACTCATCTTTTTTTTTGGCTGTTTCATTCGTCCATATATTTATTTATTTTAAAAAGTTATTAGTTATTAACTGCTTTCTTTGGCAAAGTTTTCTTCATAAATTAAAAGAGAAAAATAAAACTGGTTGTAGTAAAGGGTTGGAGAGAATTAAGCTTTCACTTTACCTAGATTGCAATGTGCAGCATGGCATGTTAGAGTGCTCAAGCATTAGGCCTTAATAGGCTGCATATCCCCATTAAGGTGAGATAGTGGGCCATTTGTTTTGGAGGGCTTTTGGTGGCTGGATTGAAATGTTTCACTGGTCACTTATTGAGAACCCAAGCTATAGGGAAAGTTTGCCGTTCAGAGCGGTTTTCATCAGTGGTCAGCAAGACTTGCGGTCATTCTCAAATGAAGGAAATGATAAAGAAACCTTGTCTTGCTTCCCTCTTCTGGTATGTTGAGGTCACTAGGACCAAACTAAGAAGCAACGTCAAGTCTTAAACGATTTCTGTCTATGGTTTTTATTTCTGAACAGGGTACTACTGTGATAACTATGCACAGACTCAACCAACAGCAGAGTGTCATGAGGGATACTATTGTCCAGCCGGATCCGACCGATCCGACCAATTAGATTGCCCCGCTGGTTACTACTGCCTCAATGGTACATTTGACCCTACACCATGTCCAAGAGGTAATATCTTCTGTTCTAATTCATAATTGATAAACGAGCAACTTCATCAAGGAATATCGACTGGAAGTTTTTCAAGAAAATTTAATCTTCTGGTCTTTACAACCAAATTTGTCATCTGTCATTTTAAAGCAAACCTTATAATTACCTGGTGTTTAAACAATACTCTGTTAAATGGTATTTCAATCAAACTGAGTCATGTGATTTTTTCAACCAGACTAATCTCCTGGTATTTTGATCCAAACTTCGTTATCTGGGAGTTTCAACGAAAATTTATTGCCTGGTTTGTTTTTTAACCAAAAGTTTGACTGTTGGTATTTACAACAATAATTTGTCACCAAGTTGTCTCAACCGAACCTAATCACATGGTATATGTAACAAACTTGGTCATCTGTTATTTCCACTAAAGCTAATAACATGTTATTTTCAGCTAAATAAAACTGTTATTTTCAATCAAACTGACGCCACGTCTCTAATTCTCTCTGTTTCCCTTGGCAGGTACCTACTCTAATGACACCAACAAAGCCGCTGCCTCTGAATGTTATCCTTGCAGTGGAGGATTTTACTGTGAGACGGAAGGACTAACCATGCCCACTGGTGAATGCGCAGAAGGTAAATGACATTGACACGATCTTCCTCGCCTATAGCAAATACCACCCAGCCCCCTATTTTTGGCCAAAAACAGGGGAGATTGAATATCTACCCGAGTTCGTAATGCTAGCCATACTGAACGCTCCTCTGCACAAATTCTGAACGCTCCTCTGCGCAGGTTCATGATTAAACAATAGTGTACTATTTCGGTGGTCAAGCCAAATTTTTCTTCACACACAGGAAAGTAGTGCTGGCCATTAAAGCACTTGTGTTTACAATCATATGGTGGCTGGTCAATTAATTTGGTGCGCTCAAGGAGGATTCCTAATAGCAGTATTTGGGGTAGTTTATGCTATCAAGTAACAAATTATTAATGCTCAAGAGAATATGAGGACTGTTTTTCTATAGGCAGGCTTTACTGTCATGTTTGTTCCGAAAATATGACAGTTACATTGTGGCATGTATTTATAACACTTGCTCGTTAGTAAAGAAACACATTTGTTTTGATTCACTTTATAACAGAAATGCTGGTGATTTCAGGGATGTTGGCTGGGTAGGAATTTGTTTGATGAAGATGAATTATTTAAACATGTTACATTTTGCTTGTATATGAAAGAGGTTTTCTACAATATGACAGTTTAACATTGTGACATATATTTATAACACTTGCTCGTTGGTAAAGAAACACAACATTTGTTTTGATTCACTTTATAACAGAAATGCTGGTGATTTCAGGGATGTTGGCTGGGTAGGAATTTGTTTGATGAAGATGAATTATTTAAACATGTTACATTTTGCTTGTATATGAAAGAGGTTTTCTACAATATGACAGTTTAACATTGTGACATATATTTATAACACTTGCTCGTTGGTAAAGAAACACAACATTTGTTTTGATTCACTTTATAACAGAAATGCTTGTGATTTGAGGGATGTAGGCTGGATAGGAAAATGTTTGATCAAGATGAATTATTTAAACATATTACATCGTGCTTGTTTATGAAAGAGATTTTCTACAAGGATGAAGTAGTAATAGATTTAGATAAGGATTGAATTACCAGGTTACATTCAACTCTTGTGAAATAATCAAAGGAACTTGTTTTTTAAATCTTCATTGATTTATCTAATTTGTTATGTTTTTGTTGTTGTTTGTCTTTGACCTCTGACCTTTATCTGTCATGTTAAAAACTGAAATTGCATTTATAGATTGATAACTGTTTTAGTGATTTTGAAAAAAATTTAATGGGAGATTTAACTGACAGTTTAATACAATACTGAAGACAATACAGGAAATAATATATCTGGATTTGCGTAACTAATGCTGTACAAGAAATGGAGAAATTGTTACACAAATTCAGAGATACATACCAGATCTTGTGTACAAAACTATACTATTCTAATATCTTATGAGAAAGCAAATTTATAATCTTCAATACTGTGATGACTATTATTAAATTATTTCCTGTTCATGGCATTAAATTGTTTGATTTTTGTCTTCTGCCAGGATATTACTGTCCCGATGGCACCATCTACAGAGAACCCAACGATACTTTCTGTCCTGTCGGCAATTACTGCCCGGGGGCCAACAGTTACCCCATCCCGTG
>KN889752.1:0-37322 GCA_000934455.1 Apostichopus parvimensis | reverse complement strand
ATTTCCTGCCCTCGTGGAACGTACAGCGACCAGGAAGGCCTATACGACCTAAGTCAGTGCAAACCGTGCGATGCGGGCCAGTACTGCGATGAGGAACATCTCCCCGCACCTGCTGCTGACTGCTCAGCGGGATATTACTGTGTCTTTGGGGTAGATCGTGCAGAACCAGACGGTGATAACAGCACAGCGCCTTCAGTGAATGAGTCCTGCCCTCACTACGATGGTTCGCAGACTGGTTACGGTGGAAAGTGTCCGCTAGGTCACTACTGTCCGACTGGAAGCATCTTCCCGGAGCCTTGCGACGCTGGGACGTACGCACCGAATGAAGCCATGGAGAGTTGTCTTAGTTGTCCAGCAGGTATAGATTTTCATAAATAGTAACTGTTTAATGCTTTCATGTTATATCTGTAGATTCCATTCATATTACAACATTATATGTATGTTATTCTTGAGAATGAATGTTTAGTTACAGGAGCCTTTTCCTTTTACACTGGATATTTTTGAGTTTGAATAACATCTACTGTTAGCATCTATTACATTGTATCTTTATTTTCTATTGTACTGAAATAACAGTGTTAATTCAAACATTTCAGTAGTAAACAATTGCAGAAGTTGGTTGGAGTACCACAAGGCATTGTCTTCTTGAATGTTGCACTTTTGACAGTAACTGTGACAGTAAATATGTTTCCATCAATCAGTTGGGTTTATAGTTACTCTGTGGTGACTTAGTAGGGGTTCTCAACTAATTTTCTATGACGGCCAGAGAGAAACATTGAATAGAGCAAATTTCCATAGACAACCTTCATCTCACAATACCTAGAATGAACAACATGCTGGTTGGTGCTGAACACTAAGGCCTAAAAGATCTGCGTATCCGACTACTGCAAGATTTGTGGGTCAATTATTGTTTCTTTTGGTCGGATTGGATAATCTCGTGGGCTGGATTTGGTCCAAGGGTTTCCTATAGAGAACCCCAGATATTGAAGATTTAGCCCCTCCTAGAAGATTTTGCACCTCCTAGAAAATTTGCCCCTCCTAGAAGATTTTTCCCCTCCAAGAAGATTTTGCCCATCCTAAAAGATTTTGCCCATCCTAGAAGATTTTCCCCCCTCCTAGAATGAATTTTGTCACCATTAGAAGTAGTGTGGGTCCCTCATACAAAGCTGTACTGTCTCTCTCCTGGTCTTGTATTTCACTTCATTTTGATTTTTTTACTTCATCAATTATTTTTCCTTTTTCTTGGTCAGGATACTACTGTCCAGCCAATTCGTCATCCTACGAGGAACAACCCTGTCCATCTGGTCATTATTGTCCAGAGGGGACAGAGTTTGGTGAACAATTTAAATGCTCTCCAGGGACCTTCAACAACCTGACCATCAGCAATAACTTAACAGACTGTGTGTCATGTCTGGGTAGGGATTTTTTTGTACTGCAGTATGTTTGCTGTAACTGTTACAGGGTCTAGCCTAAGGTTCAGATCATAAGCTGGATATTCCAGCTAGAGCTAGGTGTTAGAAGTACACTATAATAAGACTTATATGTGATGTTTCAGAAAGATAAACTTAACGGCATAAATTAAACCTTGGTGGAAAAAAGTTTGCAGCTTATCGCATGATATATTTGGGATTCATGGCTCTTTCAGAGTCTCCACCCCCACCACCACTCCCACCTCACCCCCACCCCCACCCCCACCCCCAAATTCATTATAGTAGCTAGCATACATTTTACAAGTCTTAATTGTTAGGCCTTCTATAGGTAGCCAAACAATAGGTCATCATTAGAGTGTAGGCTTTTTAAAAAATATGTTTCGTGGTCTTGAAAAGGTCTGGACAAATTCTGGAATGTCATTTGTGTAAAAGTTTGGGAACCAAGGTTATGACATTTTTCTTGTTAATTGTGAAATTTCTACTGATTTATAATTTGTTGATATCATCTTTAGCTGGATACTACTGTGCGAGTAATGGACTACCCTGGCCTTCGGGTCTTTGCGAGGGCGGTTACTACTGCGACGGAGGGTCGACCACAGCCACGCCATCTGGATCAGGTGGAGATAGGTGTCTTGCAGGTACCTTCTGCCCCCCTGGATCACCCTATCCGACCCCTTGCGATGGAGGTTCATACTGCGCTGCTGATCTGATGACCAACACGTCGGGGTCTTGTGATCCGGGCTACTACTGTCATCTCAGGGCAACAGTTCCTAATCCAAACGATGGCAATGTCACAGGTGAGTGACTGACTGCAGAAATAATTTGAATATTGGTGGTTAAAGATAACAGATGTCTATAGCCACTAGATATATGACACACAAGACCGACATGTACCAAATGTATTAACTTCAAATGAAAAATCGAAACAGTGATTCAACATTATGTTCATAGTTTATCAGTCTTTGAGTTACTTTCATCAGAAAAAAACTTGAAAGGGCATCAAGGAATTCTTGAAAGAACATCAAGGAAAACTTTAAGAACATTAAAGGAAAGTTGAAAGAACATCAATGAATAATTGGCTACAACAGAACTCAAACCAGTGATCTCATTATGATAGAACCACCCTTCCAAAGATAAATTTGAGGCGAATCACAAAATGGATAGTGAATACAGTTTGGCATTCTTTTCTTTGCTCAAAAGCTTTCATGTTTATGGAGTTTTCTTAGCATAGTAGATTGACTTGATGATGCTTAGATTGTGATAACATAGATTCACATTTAAGTGTTTCTGAAATCAGCTCTATCTTTTGTATCTACATGTTTTATCATTCTTCATGTGTTGTTGTATTAACCTTAAACTATTCATCTACAATTTTGTATCTAGTTGTTAATACTGCAAAAGAAATATATTGTTGAAAACTGAAAATTTTGTGTGCGTATAAAAAATATTTCAAAAATACATTTCTGTAGTATTCTGATCCTTTTGTAATATCATTTTGCTAGTCTCTACCTTATAAGGTATTACTTACAAACAAGCATGTGTAAGCAACTCTTTTAAGTCTGTATCTGTTGTCCTTGATTAATTTTCATGGATCACCGAAAAACGACCATTCTATCTTTATCTCTCTCTGCAGGAGATGAATGCCCGTTGGGTGCCTACTGTCCCGAGGGCAGTGCCTCCCCGCTCTTGTGCGATGCTGGGTATTTCCTCAACAGCACACATAACGATGAAGAGTCTGATTGCCTTCCTTGTACTGCTGGTTATTACTGTGCAGGTAGTGGCAACCCAGAACCGACAGATGTCTGCCTAGCGGGCTACTACTGTCCACCTGGACAACGGGAACCCACTCCTCCTGAATATAACTGTACCCTGGGTAAGGATTTAGCTTTCTGCAAATATCTCGCAACTGTTTGAAATGTTGGTACTTTCAACTTCTTGAATCAGAAAGAAAAACAAAATATGAGGAACCGTCTTTTAAGAAAGTTGTGCTACAACCGATGAATATTTGAAAATGAAAATTTTTTTTTTTTGAAAAGACATAAAAACGTTTCTTATATGTTAAAAGTATGAATTATCGTAGCATAGTACTGGTGCAACGTTGCTTTATCTCAAGTCCTTTTCAGCAGAAACAACCTCATCGGTTTAACAATTTGCGATAATTTTAGTCATACTTGCCAGTAAAGTATACTTTGTTGAACTAAATGAAAATTTGCTAAAATTATCAATGTCATGGATTCTAATCCTCTGAAATGTTGCCAGATACTTTTCTCTGCTAGAACCATTTCCATTCAAAGTTTAATTGTAACGTTGCTTTTTTCTCAAGTTCTATTATGCGCAAACAATCTCATAGGTTTAACGAATGGCGATAATGTTAATCATTCTTGTCAGTTAAGTATACTTTGTTGAACTTTTCAATGTCATGGATTCTAATCCTCTGAAATGTTGCCAGATATTTAATTTTCTCTGCTAGAACCATTTTCATTCAAACTTTATGTGTATGGGACTATTTTCTTTTAATTTTTAAAATTTTAACTTAAAAAATTAGAGTATTATTAACTTTTAAAATAAGAGTATTTTCACAGTTGGGCTGTCACATTTATTGGGTTGTCACATGTATTTTGTCAGTGATTTCCTAATTAGAATGTTTTCATTCCTTTTTTCAGGTCACTATTGTCCAACAGGGAGTACAGAGCCCGTCCGATGCGACTCTGGGTATTATCAAGATGAAACAGGTCAATTCGCTTGCAAAGATTGCCCCGAAGGCTATTTCTGTGATAACACATTTGAACCTGTGGTTCTTTACAATAGCTCCATGTGCCCAACAGGTAATACATATAGCCTTTATTTATATTTCTTCTCTGCTGTCAAAGTTTGGTTTTAATCAACAATTTTTATGAAGACATTCGTATATTTTGACTTTATTTGGATTGTTACCCCCTTTGCCCAAGTGGAAGTGGTAGATTGTGTTCTGCTGCTGAAAGTATAAACTACTGCAAGTGTCTTTCTGTTTAGAAGAAAAAAAAGAAAAATCCACTGGGCGATAATTTATGATGTCATTGGAGGCTAGTATGGCAAAATTTACTTCGCTCCTCGCTTATCTGTCTCCCCACAACTTTAGCACCCTCATTCTACCATGCCTGGAATGTCCTGGTAACCTTTTAACACTGTGCACCCTCTACCACCGGCTCCTTCGGTCACCACCCTTGCTTCTCATTCTACCATCCAAAGTGTCTAGATCGTTATTTTTGCGCAGATTTTTCCCATTGGATTTATATGTTTCCTTTGATTTTTGGTCACATTGGTGGGTGGGGGGAGGGGAGTAGAAGTAGGTAAGGAGGGTGGGAGGTCAATGAGGAGAGAAAGATGAAAGGGAGTGGAGGTAGAGAAATAGGAAGGGCGGTGGGAGGGGTAGGGGGAAGGAATTATAGGGGAGAAGGGGTGGTAGATGGGGAGGAGAGAAGGGGGGCAGTGAGGAGGGGAGTGGAGGTGTAGGGGGGCGGTTGTTCTCTTTGATAAGACCAGACCACCAATAAGAAGATCCCTTCATGCAGTTGTTAAACTTTTCAAAGTTTTACATGATTATTTTCAAGTTTTGATGAAAGCTGTTTCGTGATAAATACAAACTATAGCATCTTCATAAACTGACAAATGTTGTCTGAGGTGTGCTGTATAGTAATATCAGTATTAATTCATGCATCAATACATTGTCTGCCCTTTGCAAGAACAGACACAAACAGTTTAGCAATAAAAAGCTTCATTTCAATAAATATAGAGTGATTTTTGATGAATATAGTAATAAATCCTGATGGGGATAACTAGTCTCTTAAGACACTGATTATTACATTTCTTCTTCAATCGTATTTCTGTTCTATCTGAAAAGACATCATTTCATCCACGTTTCTGAAGAATCATTTCTTGTTAATCAGATTGGACATACTCTTCTTTTCCATTGATTTTAGGATTTTATTGTCCGATGAATACCTACTATGCCACAGAGTTTCCCTGCCCCAGGGGGACCTTTAACAACCTCACCCACAGGACAGACCTGTCAGACTGTCAACCCTGTGCTCCTGGAGACTACTGCGACCAGATTGGGCTCTCAGAACCAGCTGGACCTTGTGATGCAGGTGTGTTGCTCATCTCATATGATCATGTATTAGGTCAAAGTAGTTTGCATATCTATATGTGGTTTGGTGATTGAGTTAAGTTAGTATGTGAATTGAACCAGTGTCTGTTGATAGACTGCGATGTGATGATGACGATATTGAAATCAGTTTGTCACTATTTGTGTCTTATTTATAGAGGGGAGGGGGTGAGGGGAAGGGGGAATAATTGAAGGTGACAGAGTTTAGGGGAGGGGTGAGAGACATCTTAGGTTGAACAGTAAGGCATCTCTAAATGATCACGATTGAAATAAAATGTGTAGAAGTGCATGGGGTGTCAACAAAGTTTTGATTAATTTTTTAGACCTTTTCTAATTATTCTAATTTTTAAGTGTCAAAACCTTCATACCTACAAGATGTAATTTTTGATGCTAAAAATTGTTTTAACAGATTTTGTGAGAATTTTTCACTTCTGTTTTGGTAGAGATTGTATGAAATTTTCTTTATACTGCCTAAATTTTAATTTAATTAAATTAAATTTATTTTTTCCACTTCCTCAGGTTTCTTTTGTTTGACTGGGTCAAATTCTTCAAGTCCTACGTTCGGCGATGATGCCGATGAATGTCCGGTGGGCCATTACTGCCCTCAGGGTACGGCTCAACCACAGGCTTGTCCACCAGGTACCTACAGTCCTTCGGTCAGACGCCAGGCCGTAGAGGAATGTCTGAACTGTACTGCTGGAAGGTACTGTCCTACATTTGGCATGAATGCTACGGGAGACCTCTGCAGTGCAGGTGAGCTAATCAAATATTAAATGCAGTTTTAGTTGAAATCTTTTGAGCTTTATGAACACTGCTGTGTGTCACAGAGAAATGTGTTAATACTTAAAAATTGTATTGCACATGTGCAAATATTTTGAGAACAAACTTTCAATGCATCATATGCCTTTGAGTATATCTCTTTCCATTCACGAAATATTGTGGTGAATAATTTATTTGTTATTACATAGCAAAATGGCTGTGCAAAATGGTCAAATTGGTACACAGAATGCAAAGATATAAAGCAACGCTCTGTGCATATATGTTAAACGACCGTTATTATTATCATTATTTTATGACTGACATAACTTAAAAACTGCTACAAATTGTATGAGCAGTAAGTTATTTCTTGTTGACATCCTATAATATCCTTGCATGGTTGGTTGTCAGAAGCTGCTGAGGGAAGTCCTTTGGTATGCATTGCTACACATTGAAAAAAAAAGGTGAAATGTCTGAAGGAGAAACTGCATAACTGCATAACTGCAAGTGGACCTGTGCGTTGTGAAGTCATCTTTGATAAGTAAAAACAAACATTTCCTGAAGTGCTTTCAGTGTTAAACTTTTGTAACCAAATCCCCCATAGATCATGATTATTGAGAGAATGTTGTTTCTTTTTCTTTTTTTTATAGGGTATTACTGCGAGTCTGGTGCAGATGTTGCAGAGTTTGTGACTTGTCCTCAGGGGCATTACTGCCCTGTGGGTACTGATGTACCAGAAGAATGCCCTCCAGGTACCTGGTCAGACCAGACTCAACTTACAGCCGAGAATGAATGTTACAACTGCACAGGTAACAGAAATGCTTTCATCTTGCAAAGTATTTAAAAAAAATATTGTTGGTGATATTTTAATAATAATTTTTTCATAAAATAATTTTTGAGGGTTATGACAACCACTCCCTCTCCCCCTTCCCCTTCCTCATATTCAAGCTGTACCAAGTATTTAGTATCAAAACCAGATTTTGCCTTTATTTTGGATTCCAGATACATATAGGGTAACACATACAGCTGTTAGCATGTTGAGTTCAAACTTAAGTTACAACCAAATTTATGAATGTGTTTGTATGTGACATGTTGTTAGTGGCACAAGTAAGTGAGCCAGAAATTACAGTATGAAGTGTTTCCTGAAAAGTAATGAGGGCGGTTTTGAAGAACTTCACATGCATAGAATCTGCACGTGTGACCTGATTAATTCACTTTAGCTTCTGCTTTGAGTACAACCTTTCTGCATGCTGCCGTGTTGGACGAATCTTACCGTAATAGAAATTACAGACTTTGCAATCCGCGTTATAGTCATTGCCAACTTTGCAATTCCCAATCCCTCTCACAATTTTGAAAGGTAGGTAAGAGTGACTCCATACTTTTCCCTTTCGGGAAACCAACAAGCTAAGTGACAAATACATTTGGCATTTTATATCAAATGGAGTTCCTTATCAAGGAATAGTTGGGAAATGTTTTCATTACCGAGTATCCTTTAGTCCATATTAAAGATTAATTACATTAACGTATTAAATTAATCGTTATATTTCTTGCAGCTGGCTTCTACTGTCCCACCAGTGCTATGACAGTTGTCACTGAGATCTGCTGGGGAGGTTACTACTGCCCTCCTGGTCAGAGCTCTCCAAATCCATCGGATTATTTGTGCCCGATCGGAGTCCATTGCCCCAACGGCAGCGAGATTTACCAGTCTTGCCCCAGCGGCAGTTATGCCAACTACAGCGGAGCAGCAGAGTGCGATACCTGTCCAGAGGGCTACTACTGTACCCCTGTTACCCCAGAGAATGCTACGTTAGGCTACCAAGCCTGTCCCATGGGGTACTTCTGTCCTGAAGGTTAGAATTCAATGACTTTAAGATGTTATTGCACCGTAAATTGCTTTGCATAGACACGATGGCAAAAATGTCTGTTTTAGTTGCTCCAGTCTCAGTTGAGATATTTCAGGAGTTTAGAATTAAATTACTTTGCAAATTCAAACATGAACATTTAACCTAGGCATACAATGCTTGCATTTCAAAATGGAAAAACCCCTGACCTAATTTGCATATAACATTCTGGGCTGGAGATGTCTTTCTCAACATGTTATTACCAATTACCGTGGATCTATTATCAAGTCAATTTCAACATATTTGAAGCAGAAAACTTTGTTTCATAGTGTTCATTTAAAACTAATACTGCAGCTTGCTGCTGTGGAACAGTGTGAATTTGGACACAGATTGTACAATATTAACTATGCACTAATTTCATATACTTAGTGAGAGGAGCATTGTATAGGGTAACAGAACAGATATTCATCAAAAGTGTTTTTTTTTTAAAATTTAGGTTTATTAATAAAGTTTAGTTGATGGCCTTTTGCATTAATTGTGTCCTCTTTGCTTCCTGTGCAGGTACTGGATTGGACTGGCAGCCCTGTCCAGCAGGTACATACAGCCCCTCTGAAGGACTCAGGAAGAGTCTGGAGTGCCTTTCATGTGACCCAGGGCTCTACTGTCAGGGTACTCACCTAACAGCTCCAACAGGAAATTGCTCGGCCGGTGAGCTTCTGCATAAGTCTTTTAAATTTTGTCTCTTTTAGAAACCAGCAAATTAATGTACTTGATTATAACGTCAAATGTGGATTATTTAACTTTTTCATTTTTCTCCCAGATTATTTGAATCTTGGACGATGGGGATCAGATTTTGGATTATTTTGATCCTAGATTTGCCAGATTACTTAGGATCCTGGATACGGCATTGCCTTGATTATCTCCATTACACATAATCTGGATTTACCGTTACATGAATTTCGTAATCTGTAGTTCTCTGTTACATGAATTTCATATGCAACCATTCATTATTATACTAGATGTGTATTGAATCAAACGTTAATTTTTTTGAGTTTGAATAACATTTGCAACAAAATGACAAAAGAATGCCCTCAAAGAATGACTGCTGAAATTTTTACAGTACTGTATCTCACATTATGACGCACAGTGTGAATAGCATGTACAGTCCATTACATAGCGAAGTACACTACCGTGTAAGAAACTGGTTTAGCTGGATTTTGTCCACTTTTTGTGTCTGGACCATACACATAGTGAAAAGGATTTCATGTCATAGTTTATCTCATTCTAAGGTACCCTGTTAATTCAATTTCTTTCGTATGTTTAGTTACTTTTATTTTTTTTCTGTTTGCAGGATACTACTGTACATCGGGCGTAGATCAAGCCCAACCAGGAGCAGATAATACTACTATTAACTGCACATGCCCAGAACAAACTGTATTCACAGGTAACAAACTTTTCATTTTTTTATGTTTCATATTTTTATGTTAGAAGAGCATATGAATGGCATGTGATATCATTTTAATCAATTTTGTGGAGCTTTTGCTCAGGTGTACGAGAACCTAAGAAGAATAAAGATGAGGGAGAGAGGGAGGGGTGGGGGAGGTGAGGGGGTGGTATGAAGCAGTAATGATGACTGACATGGAAATAAATTTGAATTGGTGGTTGTTTATAGAGGGATTGAGAGGAGAGATAGAATGAGATTAGAGAGGAGAGGGTGATGTAGAGGAGAATGTTTAGGAGAGGGGAGGGGGATTAGATGGGTAGTAGAAGGGAAAAAGAGAGGAACAGGGAATGGGAGCTGGAAGAGGAGGGAGGGTATTGTAGGGATAGGGAAGAAGTACAAGGAGTATGCTTTCAATAAAATTTTCCATCAAATGTTAGAATTTGAAATTTGTTGGAATTTGGGACGACTTAAGTCAAAATTGATGAATGAATCGTAATTAATTAAATGCAGTAAGTTACACTTTCTTTTAAAGCTTTTGTTGATAAGCAACTTAACAACTTGAGATTTTGCCTATTTCTCTGCCAGGTGAAGGAGGAATTTGTCCCATTGCTCATTACTGTCCAGAGGGGAGCTCCCTCCCGTTACCGTGCGATGCTGGAACCTTCAATGATGAGATCGCTCAAGAGACCTGTAAGGTCTGCCCAGCCGGTTATTACTGCATGATGAATTCTTCAGAGTACAGTAGCTTTGAATGTCCATCAGGTGAGACAGTTTTCATTTCAATTTGATAACAATTTGTGAACAATTTGTGTTCAAGTGTGGAGATTTAGTGTAAGGAAACCAAAGTTCGCTTTTAGATTTTGATTCCGGAGTGCAGAGTTTGTCCTTGATATTTGATAATTTTGTTTACAAAGATGCAGTTAATCAAAAGAAGAATATAAAATGTATAGATTTTCATTGATGAGCATTTATTGGCTGACAGCTACTTTGGGATTGGCTAAGATGAACATATAAATATTCTAATGTAGAAAGATCTTAATTCTTAATAAAATTTGCATAATTATGAATGCACTGTAACTGAACAAGTGTTTTTTTTTTAATAATTAAGATTTTATCAAAGAAGGAAATTTCTCAGACAAAGTTTTTATTATTGTAACCAAGTGATTAATTTTCCCTGTTTACCACAGGCCACTATTGTCCGAATGGAACTACGGATGCCTACGAGTTCCCTTGCCCGCCGGGTACTTACAACGGCCACCCGAGATCCGATGCCATGGAGGCCTGTTTATCGTGCCCGAAGGGTACTTACTGCTCTGGCTATGGTAACAGTAACTACACAGACCTATGCGATGCTGGATGGTACTGTACGGGGGGTGCGTCTAGCTCCAACACCACATCGCATGGTGGACAATGCCAGTCTGGGTTCTACTGCCCTAGAGGTGAGAGGGTATTACCCAGGACTCTACAAGTTTCACAGGAATTTTAAATTTGTATAGCGGGCACCAGAAATTTGAGAATAGTGATGAAGTGCAAACATGAAAGTGGCGGTATCAAACAGATGCATATTCTATGTATTACTGGCAGCATACATTTGAATTAAGTAAGAAATTGAAGATGTTCAGTTCGGTTGGGATATTACATTATGATATTGCAATACATATCAGTATTGTTATGTTTGTTGGAACACTTTACAAACCTGACAGGAAGTGGGTCATTTCTAATTTGATTTGAAACCTTCTAAATTAAAGGGAGAGATTCCTCTGTTCCTGGTTATATTAAATCTTGTGAATAATAAAGAAAAGACAGTTAGCCCTGACTTTAATCTGGTAAGTTAAAAATAAACAGTGATACTATGATACCCTCTTGAAGACATGTCTCTGCGACAGAGCCTTAGCCTTTCAATAATTGCAAAATATATCATCTAGATATAACGGCTGTAAGAAGACTAATAAAGTCCAACTTGATTTGATCTTGGTATGCTGGATTGTCCTTTTGCTGGTTGTTTTTATATTAAATGTATCATTATATTAAACCCACAGGATCTGGTGAACCATTGGCTTGTCCTGGAGGTGAATTCTGCCAGACATCTGGCCTGCCTCTCCCAACTGGTCTCTGCTCCTCAGGGTACTACTGCTCCCTCGCCTCGACAATACCCACTCCTACCGACGGCGTAGAAGGCGACATATGTCCTGCAGGATTTTATTGCGAGGAGGGTACCCAGGTGCCCTCACCATGTCCGCCTGGTACTTACAGCTTCACCACAATGAATGTCAACGTGTCTGATTGCTTAGCTTGTGACCTTGGACAGTACTGTGGGGCATACAATCTTACTGAACCCTCAGGTAAGAAATTTAAACATTCCCAGGGAGTGTCATAGGAAGCTACATTACCATGAAATTACCATGGGGGGGGGGGGGGGGGGAAGAAAAATATAGAAAGAAAAGAGAGGATAAAATATTGCACAATGCAAGAAATAAATGAAAGAGCATTGAGAAGTTGACAGGAAGTAATTTTAAATTTAAAGGTAAAATCCCTATAACCTAGAATCAGCTTTGAGAAATATGAATATACATAAAGAGAGTTAGGTTGGCCATGTATGTGAAAGGACAGGTTTCTGTTTGAACTGGCACTAAATCCTCACTAACTGATATCTTTCCAAACAGAACTCTCTGATCTTAGTATGTTAATGGAATGAAACTAACAGGTTTTGGTTTTCATTTGTGCAAAACATTTTATTTATTGCTTTATTGTTTTTGTGTTATTACTGTCATTGGTCAAGTAACATGACCTGGCTCTAAATCCTCACGGAAATAAAAATAAAAAATCTTTCCAAACAGAACTCTCTGATTTAATATGTTAATGGAATGAAACTAACAGGTTTCTTTGTTATTTGTGCAAAACTTTTTATGTATTGATTGATTGATCGATCGATCGATTGTTTTGTGTTATTACTGTCATTGGTCAAGTAACATGACCTTGGCTCTAAATCCTCACTGTTTAATATCTTTCTAAACAGAACTCTCTCATATTAGTATGTTAATGGAATGAAACTTTACAGGTTTCTTTGTTATTTGTGAAAAACATATATATATATTTATTTATTTATTGATTGTTTTAGTTACTTTTTTTATTTTGTGTTATTTCTGTCATTGGTCAAGTATACATCAAGGTGTTTGGATGGTTAGAAAACTTTACAGAGCTGCATTCTGGTCAAATCCTCATATTTTAAGTTAAATCATTCCTTCCTCAGGTAACTGTTCTCAAGGGTACTACTGTCCCCTCGGTCAGCTCCGTCTCGATGCGATCGTCTGTCCAGTCGGGTATTATTGTCCGGAGGGGACATTTGAACCGTTCATCTGTCCTTCTGGAACCTACCAAATGAATCCTGGAGAGTGGACGTGTGATACCTGCCCTGCTGGGTACTACTGTGACAGGTAAACTTTGTGGGGAAATAAACTATGTTTAAAAGTTAATTTGTAAAGATATCAAGTTAAATGGAATTTCAATACATGTTGGTGTTGTGGTTGGTATATCTACCATGTTTGAGGACATTAGCAGACCTGACAAGTATTGTTTTATTTGGGGGGGGGTGGGGGAAGGAGGAGGAAGGAGTGGTCAGGGAGGGGACTACAGTCCTGGGGCATGATGAAATTTTTGGGCAAAGTTTAATTTGTTCTTATTTTCATAATGGATGTAAGGAAAAATTAAAACTTCATAAAAAGAGAGGGGAGGGTGGGTTGAGGGAGGGTACATTGACATAATTATCCCTGGGATCTGATCTGACTATTGTTGCCAAATATCTTCTTTGTAAGACACATTGTTAGGTCTATGCATGCTTGATATGTTAAATGGCTACACAAGTTAAACCTAGCCCATGAACCATTAAAACGATGAAAACTTTCCCGTCCCCTATCCCCATATTTGATAGGTTACCAACCCTATTTACTATCTTCCTTGTTATTTACTTACTACAGCACCGGTGGTGTGGTGAATGTTACAGAGGATGTCATATGCCCTCAAGGCTACTTCTGTCCAATGGGTACCAAGAGGGCCGACGAATTCCCCTGTCCGAGGGGTACCTTTGGCAACAGCAGCGGCTTGGAACAAGAGGGTGATTGTACGCCCTGCGCAGGTCAGAGAAAGGAGATATAAATTAAATTCATACATTATGAATGTTCATTAACTTGGAAACTTTACTTGTTTGCAAATTTTTAAAGCGTGCATAAAGTTGGAAAGAAAAAAGAAAGAGGGGATTTTTGAAATGATGTAAGCAAATGATAAACAGGAAATTGAAAATAGAGTGATAAACAAACTTTGAAGATGGTGAGTGGATCCAATGATCCAATTACTTAAATACATACCTGTCCTGTCCTATACCAACATAATGATGCTAAGTTATTGGTTATCCTTATTAGCCATTTCTTTGCTGGAGTATTGGTTATAGGATGTAATGGGGGGGAGGGAGGGCAGGTGGGTGTGGGTGGAGGAACAGTACCTTACATACCAAGTAACCAAGATTAATATTCTTGAAATTGGTCATAGTCGCAAACAGTTGCTTTTATCATATCACAAAACTTCCTTCCGTTTTATAGGAGGTTACTACTGTGAAGCTGTCGGCCAGACTGAACCCACTGACCTTTGTGAAGCTGGGTTTTACTGCAGGCAGTATGCTAACGTCTCTACTCCAAGACTGGGTTATGATGCAGACATCTGCCCTCAAGGTACGTGCCTTCTCATCTCTTTGTTATTTTGTACTACTTTGTACCTCTGTTTAATCATTACAGATACCCTTGTGTATGTGTAATGCACATTGTTGAGTTTGCAAAGTAACAGCAGTCATTATTGCTCATGTTATGTAAATTTTGAAAATGACTACATAGTAATACTTCTTAACCTGACACTATACAAAATGAAAACTAACAAACTTAATGCGGATATGAAGATTTTAACATCACTGCACTCCTTACTTGCTGAAACCAACGACTCCTTAAGTTTATAAAATGGTCTTTTGTTTTATTTGGAAAGTTTGACATTGATGTTCACGACTGTAACATTTATTGTATATATATTTGTATATCATGTTTGTTTGTATTTTACTGTAAAGTGCCTTAGAGCAATTTCTGATTGGATAAGGCGCTATAGAAATTTTGTATAATTAATTAATTAATTATTGCAAATTTATTGGGAAACTGTTTTAGAATTCCAGCAATTCAGAATATGTTTTGCATTGTTATGTTTACTTCCAACATGTCTTGAGTACATATGAATATTTAAAATCCATGGTGTGACATCTATCTATAATGAGTATTGCTTTCTGTTTCATCTTCCCAGGGTATTATTGCCCGGAGGGTACAGCAGAGCCCTTTGGGTGCCCACCTGGCACCTTTGGTGGCACAGAGGGCCTTCGTAACACCAGCAGTTGTACCCCATGCTTAGCAGGATACTACTGTGAGAATTATGGCTTGGATAGTGTGCAAGGTCTGTATAATAGTATCTGCATATTCATGGTTGCCTTAGCAACAAATGTCAAAGGGTGGAGTTATTTGTGGGAATGAAGAAATTAAATGTGAAAGAAAATCAGAAAAAAGAGCTTTTGGTCTTTATATTATTTTCATGATAACTTGAAATTCAGAATAAAGTTCATTGAGGTCATGACCGTATCAAATAAATGCTTTGTTGAAAATTTTTAGATTCTGACTAAATTTTTTAAGAGATAAGGAGATCTAATAAGAGATTTTCTTCCATTAAAAGGTAGAAACATATCTGTTCTCAATATCTACTAACTTTTTTATTTTTCAATTTTTGTGTCATTTTTCACTAATTTTAGTATTTCTTTCCATCTATTTTAAATCCTACAGGCGAGTGCAGTGACAGATACTTCTGTCCAGAAGGTTCTAGCTCACGCACAGAAGTAATCTGTACCACGGGCAACTACTGCCCTCAGGGATCAGATGTACCCACTGCATGCCCAGAGGGTACCTTTAATCCCTACCTAGGGCTGAACGATACCAGTCAGTGCACCCCATGTACCCCTGGCAGTTACTGTGAAACTCAAGGTACAACCATATATTGTCATGACCTCTCTCTCTCATACTGCTATTGGATTCCTTAAGTCTCTTTTTTTTGGGGGGGGGGTGGGCCGAGGGGGGGAGAGTTGTTACTCTTGAGAAAAAGATAGTTCTTCCCTATAATTTGTAGTTAATTCTATATAACAGTTTAATGTGACTGGTAGAGGGCAACTGTAGGAATGTTGTAGGTATAATGAAGGGCAATTATAGGAATCTTGTAAGCATTATAGATGTGTGTGTGCCTAATGTGACTGGTAGAGGGCAACTGTAGGAATCATGTAGGTATAGTGCGTGTGTATGTGTACCAGTTGAAATGCTTGGAAATGGTCTAGTAATATGCACAGGTGTAGGCATTACAGCATGCACACATGTATATAAGACGGTTGCGGTCAGCTGGTAAGGGAATGGACTTGGGATCTAAAGTATTGCAAGTTCAGATCATTTACCCTTGTGTCCTTGGGCAAGGCACTTTATCTCCATTGCCTCACTTTACCCAGGTGTGTAATCAGAAACCTGCAATGTAACTTGTTAATATAGTTGTGTGCATTGGTTTGTGGCTGCACCCTATGGGAAGTCCGCTGGGGACACATAGATGTGGCCCCCACTGTAGTGCCCAGGAGCGATTTTTGAATTGTGCATACTTTGATTAATTCAGTTCTGTAATTCTTTTTTAATTTGTTTATTATTATTTTGTGCTGTTTCTTAATTTGGATTTCCATCAATATTTACGGTGTGTCTAACTATCGTTTGACTTTGAGAATCCTTAATTCAATTTTTGTTTCTTTTACTCTGTCTTATTTATTCACAGGACTTTCCGCACCAACGGACACTTGTGATGAGGGTTACTATTGTCCAGAAGGTCAGAATAGTTCCAGACCGGAGGATTATCCCTGCCCTGTGGCCCATTATTGCCCTCTTAATTCATCGGAACCCCTCCCCTGTCAGAATGGTACCTACATGAATCATACCCATGCTGCAGTCTGTGATATCTGCCCAGCTGGATGGTAAGAACCAGGGGAAGATGTAATACAAACAGATTGATTCATTAACCATGACTGTTGAAAAGTAACTTAGGTCCTCATCTAGCTCAAGAAAATCAAATAGATATGGTATGTATTGCAGGTGGGGGGAGGGGGGTGGGGGGGGGGGGTTGGGGGAAGTCCATAAAATGTGTGTGAGGGTTTAGGTGACCCCAAAAATCCCATTAGACTGAAGTTATACTTATGAATAGTGAAAACCAATGTTTATCTTACAAAATTTGTATTTTCAATATTTGACAAGAAGATACAAATTAGCTTTCAGTAAAAACAACTCCTTGACTATGTTACTGTTAGAGGCAGTGTAAGTTAGCGGTTGGATTTAAGGTCCCACTGTGTGCATAGTAAAGTAGGCAATTGTTTGTCCCATGTACATATTTTGTGTCGTTTGGAGTTATTCCTAGAATTAAATATGGAATTGAATCTAGAAATTAGAATGGAATTGAATCTAGAGTCTAGAAGTCCAGAATTGCAAAGAATGATAGAATCATGAATAGAATGTAGAATTACATAGAATATCGTCTAATCTGGAATCAAATCTAGAATCATATGACATATATGATATCAAATATAATTTAGTATAGAACATGGAATTGAATCTAGAAATTAGAATAGAAAGGAATCTAGAAGTCCAGAATTGCAAAGAATAATAGAATCAGAAATAGAATATAGAATTGCAAGGAATATAATCAAATCTGGAATCAAATCTAGAATCGCATGACATCAAATATAATTTAGAATAAAAGATGGAATTGAATCTAGAAATTAAAATGGAATTGAAAAATTTAGAATCGAATCCAAAATTGCAAAGAAATCAAATAGAATCAAGCATAGAATGTAGGATTAGATGGAGTAGATTCTAATCGCTCAATTAAATCTGGAAATGTAATGAAATAGAATCGATTCTAGAATGGAATGGAATCATATAGAAGGATTCTATTGTTTAATGTGGTCGGAAATAACGAGTTCTAAGTCTCGTATCTTCATCTTACCCTGTGCTTCTCTCATCTTCATATCAAGGTATTGTTTGGAGGGATTAATAACAGACAGTTGTCCCGAGGGTTACTACTGTCCTGATGGTACTGGGATTGACTGGCAGTCTTGCCCGAGGGGGACCTTCAACAATGAGACTGGTCTACAAGAGGAGTCTCAGTGCAAGGACTGTTTGGGAGGTTACTACTGCGATCAGCTGCATATGACTAACTTTAATGGACCATGTGATCCAGGTATGCTTTATTCTCATCCAGTCTGCCCTAGCCTATCCCCCTGCCCTAGCCTAGCCTGTCCTATCCTGGCCTTTACTATTCTGGCCTTTACCATCCTGGTCTTTAGTATCCTGGCCATTACCATCCTGGTCTGTCCTATCCTGGCCTGTCCTAACCTGGCCTGTCCTATCCTGGCCTTTACTATCTTGTACTTTGCTATCCTGGCCTTTACTATCCTGGTCTTTACTTTCCTGGCCTTTACCATCCTGGCCTGTTCTATCCTGGACTTTACTATCCTGGACTTTACTGTCATTTACTATCCTGGACTTTACTATCCGGGCCTGTCCTATACTGGCCTGTCCTATCCCGGCCTTTCCTATTTTGGCCTGTCCTATCTTGGCCTTTCAAAACCATATAGAGAACAGAAACTGTTTCCATTACCTAATCCACAAAATTGATAAGTGTCCTGGTAAATATTTAGCCAAGCACTTAATTAAATTGGAGCAGACACTCCCTGCACCATGCTGTTACTCACACATGTTCAATTTCTTTATAGAAATGTTAGATTTGCAAAATTTCTTTTCTGTCTTCCAACTTGCAAAGGTAGTAACTATGATAAAGATGGGTAGCTTAGTTTCAGCTTTTTTCCCAAAGCACTGATCATGTCTCAGCCCTTGTACTTACAAAGCCATTTTGTTCTCTTTGTAGGCTATTACTGCGAGTACAGGGTGGACAGGGCCAAACCCAGTGGAGATTTCAATGCTACCTGTCAACTTCCCGGAGATCAAACAGGACCAGGGGACGTATGTCCAGAGGGCCACTACTGTCCCACCGGTAGCGACCAACCCATCCTATGTCCGGCTGGTTCCTATGCCAACCAGACTGGACTGGAGGCTTGTCTACAGTGTCCTGAAGGATATTACTGCACAGACGGTAAGTAATATTTGGGTAGACCAGCTTGAAGGATGTCAAAGAGAAGGAGAGAGGGAGGAGGAGGTTGTGTGAGGATTGCTTTTCAAGTTTTCAAGGTGACATCCTTTCAACTTTAGAGAAAGCAAAAAGTAGTTGTTGGTATTTTGCTTGACATGTGTGATGTAACAATTTATTGCAAACAATGGAGTCTTCCAAAATGAAATGAATAATTTTCATTCTTTTATATCTTACTAATGGAATGAGTTATGAAGATGGGTGTTATACGTATGAACTTCTGTTTGCATTATCTTTAAAAAACTAGTTTCAAGCCTAAGACTCTGGCATTTCTCTATGGACCTGTGACAATCTTTCGTGACTGGCTTTTAAATTTACACTTAAGGACAAGATTAAAGAAGTACCTTTAAAGGGAACTATGTCAATTTTTCAAATGGTGTTGTCAGATATCTCAAACCCTGCAAATTTATGTCCAGGATTTTCCGAAAAGGTGTGGTGGCATGAGATGGGGGCTTGTGGTAGGGGCATGGGGTGGGGGCAGGAGGCAATTATCAGTAGATATCAGAATGACCGCTGAAATAGCGGTTTGTAAGAAAACAATCGGTAAAATGTGAGGAATGCCTGCTTAGCATGAAGCATGCTAAAACGTTCACTATGTACATCGTTGTGATAATAAATATATGATTAAAGCTCATTTTTGTTCGTGCCAAACAGATGTCAGAATGGGGGGAATGTACCACCTCCCCCTCAGTCAGTTCCTGATATTACCCCTCCTGCAGTCTCTTCACATCACACACAGATGTAGTCATACCCAACGGATAACATCAACTTTCCTTTTCTCTCACATCTCTCACAGGGTCGGTGATTTATCATGACAAACCGTGTCCAGAGGGACACTTTTGTCCAGCTGGGACTCAATCTGAGTTTGAGAATCCTTGTCCAGCTGGTACCTTTTATAACACTACCATGGCATCAGATGTCAATGATTGCCTGCCCTGTACCTGTGGTTTTTATTGTGAACTGGATGGCCTGCCAGAACCTACTGGTTACTGTGCCCCAGGTAAGTGGACCCATAACAGCTGCTTCCTACCCCATTCTTGATTTTATCATGGTCTGTGTTCGGTACCCCCTCTCCCCAAAAGCTTCCACTCCTCTCTGAAAAATGATTAATGCATCTGAAATATGAAAGGAAGCTGTTCTAAAAAGGATGTTATCTTTATTAAATAGTGAACATGATCTTTCCATATTTCCCATGATGCACCTTAGCTAACCATACATTGTATTCTCTCATTTCTCCTTTATTGTTTGGTCTTCTCCTATTTCAAAAACTTGATACAGAAAATCGTTAATAAAATTCAAAATTATGTCTAGTAGTTTTTTGTATTTTACAAATTCAATACAGAAAATCATTAATAGTGCAATATTTGATATATTGTAATTTGATAAATTCTTTTTCATCAAAGGATGGTACTGCAATGGTAGTTCCACATCAAACACCACAACCACTGAAGGTGGCATCTGTCAAGAAGGTACCTATTGTCCAGAGGGGTCCTGCTTACCCACCCTCTGTGACCCTGGCACGTATTGTCAAACAGACGGTTTGGACTCTCCCACCGGAAATTGTTCAGCAGGTGAGCCATTCAGTATTTTGGATATTGAGTAGTAGGGAAAATATAATAATGCATCTCACAATCGTGCTGTGGCCGAGTTGATAAAGGCGGTAGCATTTGAAGCAATGAGGCTTAGCAATCGGGAGGTTCCAGGTTCAATACCCGGCTGGGTCATAGTAAGGCGGGTTCTTCTTCCAAGAGCAATCTATGGTTTTCCCATCTGAAATGCCTTTCTAAATCGAAAAGATTCCAAATTTGAGTTAAAAATGTTGAATTGGAAGCCACCTAACGTATAAGTTGTAATCTACCCTTGCGGGTTTCTCCCACATTTGTAGTCGCTTAAGCGTTGTAAAAAGAACTGCTGATTATCGTTATTGATACAACGTGTGATGTAAATATTTAAGGCAAACACAAAATTCAACATCTTTAAGTGTATGCACTCGTCTTGCTGTAGAATTATATTTGAAAACTTGTTTCTATTTGACATTTCCTATGGGAGGTGAGAAAATTGTGAAATTTATAATGATGATGCTCATATCTATTTATATATACTTGTTACTAAATTCTTTGAGCTTGTTCCCTGCACACAATATTGATTAATAACTGGAATTTATATAATGTTGAATTCACACTTCTCTATGGTTATTGTTGTAAATTTAAGACTGTCGTTTTTGGATCCTGTACCCCTGCCCCTAATGCTACAACTGTACCTCATCTGAAATTACATTCACACACCTGTTATTTACTCCTGTTAGGTTATTACTGTGTTCTCGGGGCCAGTTCCCCCACCCCTAACGATACAACTGGAGCTGAATGCCCTGTAGGTCATTACTGTCCAGAAGGCTCTGAAGCCCAGATGCCTTGTCCAACCGGTTACTTCCTCAACAGCGTGGGTAACGATGCCCTTGAAGACTGCCTGGATTGTACCCCGGGATGGTACTGTCCAGGGGACGGAAGAGAACTACCCTTGGCACTCTGTGATGCTGGTTACTACTGTCCTCTCGGACAAAATGTCTCCAGCCCTCCATCGTATAGGTAAGAGAATTGCAGTGTCTTAATATCTGCAATGAGATTCTCAGGGATGTGCCCACGCTGGGCGGCACCGCCCAGCACAAAAAATTATTGCCCAGCACTGTCTTAAAAATCGTGAATCCCGCCCAGCACTATTTTCATCTAAAATCCAGACATTCCTAACAATATATTCAACAAAAATTGGGCCTAGCCTATGCCAAAATCATACAGACTAATAATGCATCAGTTACGCATGCGAGAAACATTACTTAATGTAAATTGTTAGCAAAACTAGTACTTGTGTATGTGCTTAAAAAGCTACACAAGTGCCAGCATTTGGCATCTGAGCACCTTCAAAAATCGATGATCAGCGACCAGTTTACCCGGCACTCCCGAAATCCTGGGCACATCCCTGGGTTCTGTTAAGAAGTATGGTTTGTGAAAGACCCCAAAAATTACCAATTGGATAACAGATCATAACCTTTTTTTTTAATATCAACTTCACATGTCCAAAAATGAGTTTACATTGGTTTCTGTTGGATGAGTCCGTTTATAGTGATTTACCTTCATCATGGACGTTAGATCACAGGTTATATTAAAGCCATTGAGTGATATCAACTTCACGTGTTCAATGACTCAAGTCTAGTAAGAGACAGGTACGTCCTTCCACTGCTACAAAGTTTTACCTCTATTTCTCAACATTTATGAAGCTTTGTGAGTAAACAATTAAGTGTTGTTTATTTCTTGGAAGATGCAAAGCTGGATAAGAAAAGAAGAGATTAATTTGCAACAAAGACGGAACTTTATAGCAAATGATCTTTGTTAGCTTCCATGGTAGGCAGCAGAGTATTTGTCAAGTCTTTATGTCACTTAAAAGTGACTCCCATCTATTGGGGATTTCCTGACCCCACCTGTTCTTCCTCACCCCACTCTTCCCAAGCCCCCTCTTCCCCACCCCACTCTTCCCCACCCTGCTCTCCCTCCCCATGCTTAGCCATGCCATACTACCTTAACCCATGCTACCCCGTCCCACTCTTCCCCACCTCACTTCCCCACCCCACACTTCCCCACTCCACGCTACCCCACCTAGCTCTTCCCCACCCACCTTCTACTGTTAGCCTACTGTTTAGCGTCATTTCAAACAGACCTCGATATCTTTTATTCTTAATGTTCTTCCTGCTTGATCTCGCTTATTAAACAGGTGTCCCGTCGGCCACTTTTGTGAGGAGGGTTCTTTTGCTCCAACCCGCTGTGAAAATGGTACTTACCAAGATGCGGAAGGTCGAAGTTCATGCAAGGAATGTCCACAGGGTTACTTCTGTGACAACACTGTGGAGCCAGTGGTATTGAATAATGACACAACAAGATGCCCCTCGGGGCACTACTGCCCTCCGGGCACCAGATACAATACGGAGTATCCATGCCCGATTGGGACGTTTAACAACCTCACAGGTAAGGATGGGGTGCTGTAGGGTGTCTGTGACGTATGATAGGAGTATACTGTCTATAACAATAGAAAACAATATAGTATTCTGTCTATAACAGCAGATAGTAATGGTGTTGTATTATGATGCTAAACAGTAGGCTAAAACAGGAGGCAGAATGGGAGCCGGGTGGAGAAGAGTGTGGTAGGGGAGCATTGGGTTGGGAGCGTGGGTGGGGAAGTGTGGGAGTGGGGACGTACGGGATGGGGAAGTGTTGGAGTTGGGAAGAGCAGGGTGGGGGAGAACAGAATAAAAGAAGTGGAAGTTTCAAAGTGCAGAATATCTTCATGTAGTGATTGTTAAAAATGACAGTCTAACTGTACATGATATCTTCCTTAACACACTCATTATATGATATTTCAAATCCGTTGGATATTGTGCAGGAGGGGGGGGGGGGAGGGTGTGTGAGACAGTAATGAGTTTTTCCACTTCCCCTAGCAATTCGTTTAAGTTATTTCTTAAAAGCTGTGTCTCACTATTATAGATGATCGACAGTTATAGAAGTTACTAAATATTTGTTCTGTTATTTTTTTATCCTTCAAACAGGACTGGGTTACATATCTCAGTGTTCACCTTGTCTAGGGGGTTACTACTGCCCCACCCCAGGGATGGTTTATCCTGAGGATCTTTGCGCTGAGGGATTTTACTGTAAACAGTTTGCAAATATCTCAACTCCCGATCAAGGTAAGCTGTTGACAATTAAAGTTATCAGACATTCCGTTCAAAGTGCTTTAAATTGTTAGATGAAATCATTATTAATGTGTTATGTATATATTTCTTATATATACATTTGACGTTATAAATACAAAGATTATTAAATTCTTATTATATTATTATGGATGATTTGGATTTACAGGTGATGATGCCAATATTTGTCCTCCTGGATATTTCTGTCCTGAGGGAACAGACAATTCTCGTCCCTGTCCCAAGGGAACATTCAGTGATGGTCTTGGCCTGGAGAAAGAGAGTGATTGTCAGTTATGTACCCCTGGTGACTACTGCGCGGAGGTTGGAATGACCAACACCAGTGGACCTTGTGATCAAGGGTTAGTTATTGTATATTGCTCAGTTAAATTTGATCTGATAATGTGCTGTGTCATGCCGTACTATATCATAGCATATTTTATAATATACCCTGCCACACCAAACACCAACGGTGCTGTGCCTTACTGTGCAGTAGCACAACATGTCAAATCATATCATACCACACCACACTGTACCGCACCACACCGTACCGTACCGCACCACACCGTACCATGCCACACCGTACTATACCACATCGTAACTTACCACACCATACCATACCGTACAACACCACACTACACCATACCGTACCATACCACACTACACCATACCGTACCTTACCACATCACACTACACCATACCGTTCCATACCACACTACACCATACCGTACCATATCATACCACACTATACCATACCATACCGTACCATACCATACCACACCACACCCTACCACATCACACTACACCATACCGTACGGTACCATACCACACTATACCATACTGTACCATACCATACCACACTACACCATACCACACCATACTACACCATACCGTACCATACCACACAATACCGTAGCATACTACACCATACTGTAGCATACAAGGCCATACTGTCCAACACCATACCACAGCAGAACACAACACACCACATCATAATTATTGCCTAAGATCATTGCCTTATACTGTAAGTCCCTTAATTAATATGGCATTCCAAACATTCAATAAACGTTTACGTGCAAAACGCGATTTTCTTGTCTGAAAGTTGTTCACTCTGGTTATCCAGAATGATAAGATGAAATATAAAGAATCCAGCCTAGCTGTTTGATAAATCCAAATAATTCCTTTTTTTTAATCATTCAAGGAATTTAAATATCATTTTCCATGTTTGTCTTGAAGGTACTACTGTGAACTTGGTTCCTGGGATCCTCGTAACAGCACCTGTCCCACGGGACATTACTGCGAGGAGGGGTCAGGTTCACCTGAACCATGCCCCCAGGGTACCTATAGTGGCACCACTCAGAGGTGGAATGTTTCACAGTGTGTAGATTGTGATGAGGGTTGGTTCTGTAATGAAACTGGTGAGTTTATCGACTGGAATACCGGAGGAGAATATTTTTGACATTTTGCATTTCTTTTCAACATATTGTTTTGGTTACTCACATAAGAATTTGACAGCACCAAAGAAAAAATTTAACTGCTTCTGTTTTTCTGACAAGTTGGTCAAACAGCAAAAAATAATAAACAGTGTCTTTTAAAGGTTAAAAGTCCTTGTTCTTCCATTTGTGGGAATGTATCAAAATGTCATATTTTTTTTTGTCTGATATAATATCTACTCATGAATTTTCCTTTTGGTCAGGATGTTATAAAAAGAACACAAATGTATTTTCTCAAATAAATGTGAAAATGTTTGTCAGGTTTATCAACAGAAAACCCTCAATACTTTTGTGTAAATTATGGAGTGACATGAGACAGACAGTGAGATAAATAAGCAATAAATGATACAATTTTTCATTTATCAAATGTTTTATGATACTTTGTCTGTCATTTTTTTTTATATTTCCAGAGTTGAGATTTAATCATTAGAAAGTGACATAAGATGCTTTCAAGTCATAGCTTCATGTATTTAATATCAGAATTGTAAGCTAATCCTATGACACTCATTGGTCAATTTTGACAGGTTTTGTGACTACTGTGTTAATGGAAGACATATTTGTCAGGTGACCCCCCTTTTACTAGATCCACTATGTAGTACTTAACAATATTTGATTTTGATCTCATTTTTCATATATTTCTCACAGGGTTATCCTCTCCAGTAGATGAGTGTGATGGTGGATTCTACTGCCCACCTGGTCAGAGTGTCCCAAATCCAGTAGAGTACCCTTGCCCGATCGGTCTTCATTGTCCAATCGGTAGCCCCCTACCAGTCCCATGTGACCCAGGTAGCTTTACCAACTTGACCCACGCTGCAGAATGCTTGGAATGTCCAGCTGGATTCTACTGTGTTCCTGAACACGTTGAAGAAGGTAAGAAGATTTATTAATGGCCTGCCCTCTTTCTTTGTTTATGGATACAAGCAGTATTCGAAGCAAGACCAGAACAAGTGGTATTTCTGTTGGAGGGGGGGGGGTGGAAGAGGTGGAGGGGAGGGAGTGTCTTTTGTATCTTCATGTTTTAGTGGGTGACTGGGATTGTTAAGTTACACCACATTTGCTAGATAAGCTAACATGGCCCATGCTGTTTGTAATCAGTCAACACATATCAAAGCTTTCCTTTGACAGTTTTGAATATATTTTGAAGTCATCGTTGCGTCAACATTGTGATGTTACTAACCAATAATTCCTATCGGACAACTGTTGCACAATTGTGAAGGCGGAATTTAAACAGTGAAATTTGTAGCCTTTATCGCACATGGTGTAATATTATGAAAGAAAATCATTACACAGTTTGGCCTAAAGAATAACTTACCCTAACGGTTGAGGTTTTTGAAAACAGTGTGGTATCTTGATGAGATGTCATTTAATTTCTTGATAACAAAGTTTCATTTTTTTTTATCAGGAAACTCCACGTCAGGCTTCAGACTCTGCCCTCAGGGATACTACTGTCCAGCAGGAAGTGGTCGGAATTGGACAACCTGTCCTCCTGGCACTTATGGTGGAAGGTTAGGCTTGGAAACAGACACTGACTGCACTGACTGTCCAGGTTTGTGGTCTTAACAATGTCCCTTGTCATAACAGGAACTGTTCATACTGCCAGTATGAGTGCTTTGAAGCATGATATGAGAGGACAGTATGAGTGGTATTAGCATTATAGTCAGATAATTGTTATCGGAAACTGTTCATACTGCCAGTATGAGTGCTTTGAAGCATGATATGAGAGGACAGTATGAGTGGTATTTGAATTAGTCAGATAATTGTTATCGGAAACTGTTCATACTGTCAGTATGAGTGCTTTGAAGCTTGATATGAGAGGACAGTATGAGTGGTATTAGCATTCACAAATCGGCCCAACTACCTGACGATAACCTACCATCAAGCTCTTTCCCTTTGTTTTAGTTTCACCATTAGAATATTCAAAGTGGGTTAAATTTGGAGAAGTTTACAACCCGCAGGCAGGAAAGTCTCTCTTGGAAACGCAGAGAAAGTGTATCATGATGGTATAATAGGATTCACACAGACATTGCATTTGCCTGACTAATTTGATACCAACATTACAAAAACTTTTTGATTTATAGTTGGCAATTAATGCCATTGGCACTTGTAGCTATAGCGTTGAAATAACTCGTGCACCAGCATTTTGTCCATGTGGGGGGGGGGCGTTGTGGTCAAGTGGTTAAGGCTGTGGACTGGTGATCTAAGGATTACAGGTTCGAGCCCTGACCAGATCATTGCGTTGTGTCCTTGGGCAAGGCACTTTATCTCCATTGCCTCTCTTCATCCAGGTGTATAAATGGGGACTTGCGAGGTAACTTGTAAATATAGTTGCGTGCACCGGTTTGTGGCTGCACCCTATGGGAAGTCCCCCGGGGCACACGTGGTTGTGGTGGACTGTGGTGCCCCAGGAGAGATTGATTGAATTGCGCACACTTTGGTGTGTAGGTGTGACAAGTTACCAATGACCAAGGCTAAGTTGTAAAAGCGCTACGATCTCGATGTAGCAGCGCTATATAAGTATCTAATATGTATGTGTGTATGTTTCCCCTTTTCGAGGCCTGTCCAAAATGTAAGTATGTGTTTTTGTTCTGTTATCAGGTGGCTGGTATTGTGACGGGATCTACTTAGTGGCACCGAGCGATGAATGCGACCCCGGATACTTCTGCACGTCTCGTGTCGATAAATCAAACCCGACACCCTTTGAAAATGATACTTGCACATATGACGGTAACTATCAGTTATATTTAAATCGAAACATTTATCATGGAATTAAACTGAATTTGTTAAGATGGAAGGGGAAGTGGATGGAAGGGAAGATGGGGGTAGGAAGGGAGGGGGGGGGGAATATGAAAGGATGGGAGTGGAGGGCTGGGAGGGATGGAGAGATGGGTGAGGGAGGACAGAGTGAAAGAGAGGGTAGGCATGGGGAGGTAACGGGGGAGAGGAGAGGGAACGAAGAGAGGGAGACAGAAATGGGAGAAGGGACGTGGAGAAGTGGGAGAAGGGGAGGGGAAGAAGTGGGAGGGAATCAAATTTCGTAAATATAATGAAAAGCTTGTAGCTGTCAGTACATTCTTGTGTGACATGATGGTTTAATTTTAGAGGGGGATGGGAGATTTGTCTGTGTCTCTCTTTCATTTACATATCTTTTACTATCTATCCCTGTACTTATTTCCTGTCTATCAGGGGCCCACACTGGCTATGGAGGAGTCTGTCCCATCGGCCACTACTGCCCTCAAGGGTCAGAGTTGCCTCTCGGCTGTGATGCTGGGACGTACCAAGATGAAGAAGGATGGTCGTATTGTAAGACCTGTCCAGCTGGATACTATTGTTTGTCAAATGCAACAACTTACCTGTGAGTATATAGTTGTCTTATTTAGTATAGTGTATGATATAATATATAGGATAGAATAGTATATAGTATAGTTAATACTATAGTGTAAAGTGTAGTATAGTATAGCATATAGTATAATATAGTATAGTGTGGTAAGGTGTAGGGTGGTGTTATATAGTATAGTTAATACTATATTATAAAGTGTATAGTTTAGTATAGTATAGTGTATAGTAAAATATAGTATAGTGTGGTGTGGTATAGTGACGTGTACTAATGTATAGTATTATAGTATAGTTAATACTATATTATAAAGTGTATAATATAGTATATATAGTATAGTATAGCATAATATAGTGAAGTATAGTATAGTATTGTATAGTATAAAGTACATATTAAGTACTGTATATAGTAAAGTACATTATATATATATATATAGTATTTTTCATCAGAGTCTCAATTCTCTCAATTGCAGAGACACCATTTGTCCTGAGGGTTACTACTGTCCTTCAGGTACAGAATATGACCTCCAAGAACCCTGTCCTGAGGGTACCTTCAATAACCTTACTGGTAAGTTCATTACTATCGTAATCACTAATGAGAACACTACGGATTAATACTCTCTTTTAATCTCTTAAGCCTTAGAGCTTAGTGTGTAGACTTTTAAGTGCATGCAATCTCTCCTCTGAACAAACTGATCAAAAATTCTCAACCATTGAAATTTTAGATGGATTATTTATGGATTCATGGATTGCCCACAAGGGTAATTTCAATAGCATATGAGTGAAAGGTGAGATGCCTCATCAGCTGAACGACAGCAATAACTGACTTCAGTGATGACATTGGTTGTAGAGTATACTGACATCGGGATCATAATAGATAATATCAGTTGCAACTGAGACTGGGTCAGGTTGAACTGTCAGGAACCATGGTTTCTACTTATAAAAGGCACTGCTGATAGGGTAGTCAAGAAAGGTCTGTAATGGGATCATACAGAGGCTTTGGTGAAAGCCGGGGTTGGGGTGGGATGGGGTGGGGTTGTGGCAATGCTCGAGAATGCTACATATGGCTGGTGGGCCAACGTTCCACAAGGTCCCCGTACATTTTCTCACAAGAACTTTAATAGCTTCTTGAAATTATTCACTCAAACAAGGTGTCGAGATGGTTGTTGAATGTGCCAAGTGATATAGTGTGAAAGGTCAAGTGAGGTTTTCGTATATAAATTCATATTATAAAGTTAATTTGGAAAAAGAAAACTATCGTAATATACCTCTTCCTGAATGCTGTTGTCTTTCCTTCTTAGTATTTACAATTTACCAGAGATTACTCTGGTTCATACTTTCAATCTTGTCTTTGTTCTTCTTAACTTTTTCACTTATCACATTATCCGTCCAATTTTTTAACTTTAATAATCTCAACTCTCTTTTGATTGTTAAATTCCAGGAGCTCACAATATCTCCTGGTGTACCCCCTGTCTACCTGGCTGGTACTGCCAGGGCCAGGGTAACGGCTACCCTACAGATCTCTGCGATCCAGGATGGTACTGCACCAACAGTTCCATTACACCTCAACCGTCTGATCCGTACCAGGGTGGCGAATGTCAAGCCGGTATTTTTATTTTTATTCCGTAATATGTCTGTTTTAACATAAGAAATTACGGTTCTCTGTTGCAGAATTTACAAAAAAACTCAAGATAGAAGAATCTACTTATGTTGCCTACCATTCCTCTGAAATATGCTATGAAATTGTGTTCAGACGGTTTTATTTCTCTCGTTAGTTCTGCAAATGTTAGGAAAGCCTTATCTTGACACTCTTATATCATTGTGGCTCCACAAGATTAATGCAGTTTGCCTGTATGCATCATACATATGCCGCACACATGAAGGTACACACATTGGAAAAGTCCCAGAATTAAATACTTACATATTAGTTAGCTTTTCATTTGGAAAGAAAACATCTGGAGATTGTGGAATGTATTTGTGACCCAAAATATTTTTATAGATCGACAGGGTCAATATCTATACATTTTAAGATGTAAAACAGTGTGCTGTTTTCTCCTTTTCAGGTTACTACTGCCCTCAGGGTGCAAGCCAGCCAGTGGAATGCGACTCTGGTTCATACTGTGATGTCGCTGGGTTGGATCAACCATTTGATTTCTGTAAACCTGGCTACTACTGCGGAAGAGGTTCTGCCACTGGTACTCCATCTGGTGTGGCTGGTAAGTTATACAGGAATGAATACCCAGTGATTTGTCTGTTTTAGTTATGGTGGTAACTCGGTGGGTAGGTAAAACATGGGGAGAGGGATGGGTGCCAGGGGCAGGTCATTGTGGGATAGATTGGTTGACTTGAGGTACAGGAATATTGTGACTATGGTATGGGATGAAGGATGGGTTGCTAGGGATAGCTAATGGGGGATAGGTGTGTTGACTGAGGGGTATGGGGAAGGTGTGAATATAGTATGGCATATGGTAGATGCGGGAGGGTAGGGAGAGAGATAGGGGCATAAGTGTATTACTGAGGGTGTGGTGAAGATGTGAATATGGTAGGGTGTGATGGATGTGGGGGGCTAGGGAGAGTCATGGGGGCATAGGTGTATTACTGAGGGTGTGGGGAAGATGTGAATATGGTAGGGTGTGAGGCTAGGGAGAGTCATGGGGGCATAGGTGTATAACTGAAGGTGTGGTGAAGATGTGAATATGGTACGGTGTGATTGGTGTGGGCCTAGGAAGAGTCATGGGGCATAGGTGTATTAGTGAGGGTGTGGTAAAAATGTGAATATGGTAGGGTGAGATGGATGTAGGGGTAGGGAGAGTCAATGGATAGAAAGAGCATTGGCTCAGGGTATGTATTGGGAATGTCTGAAGGGATGAGGGCTTGAGTGGGGAGGTTGAGTCAATGAAGCAAAGGTGAATTTGATGAATGTTTGGGGACTATGTGAATATGGTAGAGGATGGAGGATGGGTGGCTTAAGAAAAGGGAGGGTCATGGATAAGTTTCTAGTTTCCCAGTGAGGTCTTCATGGTGTTTTTCATGATATTATTTCCACAGGTGATCGATGTAGTCCTGGTCAATACTGTATTGAGGGCAGTGGGTATGAGACCATGTGCCCCCCAGGAACTTACCAACCATCTTACTGGGCAAAGAACATCACTTACTGTCTGGACTGCCTGGCTGGGAAGTATTGTAACGATAGCGGTCTCAGCCAACCGGAAGGGAAATGTGATCCAGGTAGGTTAAAGAGAAATGTGATCCTGGTAGGTTAAGGAGAAATGTGATCCTGGTAGGTTAAAGAGAAATATATGGATTGGTGATACTTTATAAGCATGAGGTATATATAAGGGAGTCCGACTTTAATATGTAAAGTGAGGTTTTCATTTAGCTTCAAGAATACAGCAGTGATTACATCAAACTTAGACATATGAAAATAAACTAGACTCCTTGTAATCAGCATTGAGCTTTTCACTCTGCTTCTTGAAAGATTCTTGAAGATTCTTGCAGCCGACAACTGTTTGTCTCATTTAATACTCATTTGCCACTCAATTCAATACTTGTATATTTCTCCAATCTCATACAAAGTTTTTCATTCTCCTCCCCACCTCACCATGGTAGGATTCTACTGCCCCGGTGGCCAAACCGTCAGTAATCCCAATGAATATCGCTGTCAGGAAGGTTACTACTGCCCTCTTGGGTCTCCAGGGGAGACACCCTGTCCTGCTGGTTGGTACCAAGATCAGGATGGGCAACCGGATTGCAAAGAATGTCTGCCTGGGTTTTATTGCGATGATACAAACGGTCCTATCGTCAACTACACGCTCTACATTTGTCCAGAAGGCAAGCACCATTTTAGTTCTTTTTCTCATTTACTGTTTTTGAGTTCAGAGGTAAAGACAATTTTCATGTATGAAAGATGAAGATATTAATCAAACCATCCTGGTGAGATGTACGGTACATTCCTTAATTTAGCATATTTTGATAGAAATTGTTGTTTTTGACCAAGCAAGAGATAATATTTGGGGATAAAGTATAAATCAACCAAATTATTCGACTACAATCTCAACATGGTAGGTAAGATTACTTCCATTCACAGTTGTCCTTCTAATGATTAACTTCTAGATTTTCTTGTTATGCATATTATTAAATACAAATGGAATGCAAATGAAAGGAAATCTCACATTTTTCAAAAGAGAAAAAAGAAGAGAAAAGTGATATAAAATTGATTCACAAGATAAAGAGAAAGATGGTATTTCAAGAAAAAAATAATGAAACGTAAGTTCCATTTGTCTGATATGATAATGTGATAAATAAAGTCACTTTCATTCAAAACATTAAACATGACACATCTGTGCCAAGAAATGTTGATAAAAGAGTGACATGAATTACATCAGACTGATAATGCCATCATTTTGGTATTTTTTAATTTGTTTTATATATTTTTTTTAAAAGGTCACTACTGTCCAAATGGAACCCAAGCTGCCACACAGTATGAATGTCCTATTGGAACATTCAATAACATCACTGGATTGACCGAGGAGGCAGAATGTTCTCCCTGTCTTGCTGGCTACTACTGTGGTCAGAGAGGACTGACCTACCCCTACACCTATTGTTCCGCCGGTTACTACTGTCGCACAGGTGCAAGGCTTGCCACCCCTGACCAGGGAAATGACGCCAATATATGCCCCGTGGGTCACTATTGTTTGGAGGGATGTACAGAGCCGGTTACCTGTCCTGCTGGGACGTTCAGTAATGACACAGGACTGATGAATGTGACAGAATGTGAACCGTGTTATGCAGGTAAGTTTAACATGTGTTGTAGGTAAGCTTGACCTGTGATGCAGGTAAGCATGACCTGTGATGCAGGTTAATGGAAAATGTGCTGCAGGTCAGTTAAACCAGCAATGTAGGTAAAATTAACCTGTGATGTAGGAAAGCTTGACCTGTGGTGCACGTAGCTTGTACCAGTCATGTAGGTAGGTTTGACCTGTGATGCAGGTTAGTGTGAAATTGGCCGCATGTAAGTGCAACCTGTTATGCAGGTAACTTTAACCTGTCATGCAGGTAACTTTGACCTGTGATGCAGGATAGCTTTACCTGTCATGCAGGTAAGTTTAACCTGTGATGCAGGTAAATCTAACCTGTCATGCAGGAAGTTGCATTACCGAAAAGAAGTAATAAAATACAATTTTTATAAGTTTTGAAAAAAAATTAAAAATAATTTTGCCTGTCGTGATGAGATCCCTCTTCTAAAATGGTCAAAAGCTATCATCTCTTCAAATTTTGGCTGGATTATTGATGAATATATGAATCACCCACTGGGGGGTATTGTTATAGCCTGTAAATTTGAAAGGTTGGAACCACAACACTGCTATAACACTGATACAGTAAGCTTAATGCAGCTGAGTGCTATGCACAAGTAGTGTCTCTGTTGACATTAGTTGATGTTGTAAGGAACGTTTATATCAGTTGCGAGTGAGACTGGTCTGGTTCATCTGCCAGGAACCACACGTCTTTGGTGGTTGTGGTGCCAGTTTATGTAGAGAGAAAGCCTGCAATGTGATAATGGAGAAACTGTGTTACACCCTGGTTACTGAAAGCATCTGCTCACTATTTGCAGGTTACTACTGCGGAAGTGATGGCTTAACAGAACCGACCGACCAGTGTGATGAAGGATTCTACTGCGAGAGAGGCTCAGACGATCCACAGCAGTACGTCTGTCCTGCTGGAAAGTACTGTCCCCTCGGGACATCCCTTCCCCACAAATGCCCAGCAGGTACATTTTCGAATGATACACGACTGGCCGACCAATCAGAATGCAGGAATTGTACGGCAGGGTTTTACTGCCAACAGACGGGCCTGACGGAAGAAGAAGGCTTGTGCACAGCAGGATATTATTGCTTGGAAGGTTAATATTGATTCTGAAAATAGATCATTGTTTGTGTCAAGTATAATTAATAATAGTAATAGAATTAAACAAATAAAACATAATTAAAATATTGATATAATTATAAAAATATCATAAATTCAATGTAATTATATTATAACTATGTTTATTGCTGATTAAGTTTATTGCTGGTAAATTTTTTCGATAGATTTGGAGTAACAAGTGTTTGCTGGAATATCGTAGTGACTGTTGGAGCATGAACTTCTAATTTAAATAAAATAAAATTAACTTAAACAGGTTAGATTATTAAGGGGATGCTAGTTGAAATTGCATATCTATGGTTCTTTTTCTCTTCGAAAACCAAACAATCCTGGCAAGGTGGCAAACCAATTTTCTTTAAACATAAAAGTGCTTAGTCATACAACCCCATCATACATTAAAACGTTGGATGGTGATATCTGCTGTCAGGTCAATCTTTGAAGAATCTCCAGATTATCTGAAGGTTCTCCAGCTAAATTCCCTGCCCATCCTAGGTCCACCCTATATTAAAGTACCTACAATCCATGTTGCAGAAGTGGTAATCTTATTGTTGTATAATTGTTTTGGTTGGCTGGTCTAATCCCACAACCTTGTTTTTACTTGATGTGATAACATCTTTCCTTTTTTTTCCACCAAGGTTCTGCTATTCCTGCACCAGATGACTGCCCCAGGGGTCTTCACTGTCCAGAGGGGTCCGCCGTACCCCTCTCTTGTGCTGCAGGTTACTTTACAAACCGGACCACGCAGGCTTCTTGTCAGATATGTCCTGATGGGTGAGTTGGCCCTTTTTCATTGTTCTTAACATTTTTTTCATTTTTGCTTCTTGGTTGGTAACAATTTTATAAATCTTACGTATTTAGTTACCATGTCAAAAAAAGATGCTGAGAGGGCTGCAGCTTCCTGCAACCAGGCTGAGTAGGACATAATCTATTGTGCTCTACAATCTATTGTGCTCCACAATCTATTGTGCTCTACAGTTTGGCACAGTAGGAACTGCAGGTGTTCAGAGACATTCCTCTTAGTTTGAAAATGATTTATTCTCGCTGTGCAGAATTTTGCAGCTGCTACAGCAGCTGCTCTCTTTCTTACACCAAAAGAGGAATAAATTGAGTATGAAACAAAGAAAAAGTATTAAAAGACACATCCTGAACCCAAATAATTCTATCTTGCTGGACATCCAGTGTCATACATTGAAGAAATGGCTGCATATAGATTAACACAAACTAAGGGCTAGATAAGCTCAGTTGGTAGAGGCACTGGACTTCAAATGTTAAGGCCACTGGTTTGAATCCTGTTTTTACCAAAAAATTCTTTGTGCTTTTCAAGTTTTTGTTGTTGTTGGTGTAATTTCCCATATTTATTTACTTTATAAAAATAATGTTAAAGTTAATTTTGATTTATCATCTTTTATCATCTTCTCATGCAGCTACTACTGCTACCCAGTTAATGCTACTATCGGCTACCCTGATCTGGAACCCGGCTACTCAGATTGTCCTGCCGGCTACTACTGTCCTGAAGGGACGGGACTGGACCTCTTGCACTGTCCTCACGGGACATACAGTGATGAGACAAACTTATATAAGGTAAGAAATGAAACTAAAGGAAAGGAAAAATGGTTGTACTTGCTTATGAATTAAAAATGTTGTGACATTAAAATGTTAGAGTGAACATGATACCAGTCAAGTTTTGACATGATTGCAGCCAGCGAGATGCAATAGAGTACAGTTAAATATGACTGCAGTCAAGTATCAACATGATTGTAGTCAAGTGTCAAAATGACTATAGTCAAGTGTCAAAATGATTGCAGTCAAGTGTCAACATGATTGCAGTCAAGTGTCAACATGATTGCAGTCAAGTGTCAACATGATTGTAGTCAAGTGTCAACATGATTGCAGTAACTTGATGGCAGTCAATTGTCAACATGATGGCAGTAAACATGATGACAGTGAAATTTCAACATGATTACTGTATTGTATGAAATCAATTAGATGAAACAGCAAGAAGGATTTTTATTTTTTGAAAGATACATGAGTAATACTTTGAATGACACAAAGTTGTAATTGTATTCCTTTCTTTTGTCAAACAATATGATTCAGGAGAACTGCACCGTGTGATGCAACATTTGATTCCATTTTCTCATAAAAGAAAATAACATATATGAAAGATAACAATTATAACAATTTTGGGGGGGGGGGGTTGTGTACTCTTCCTCTCTGATGGGATCTCCCTTTTGTTGTGTTACCATAACAACTGATTTAACTAACACTAAATCAACCTTTTCACAGATCACACAGTGCAAAGATTGTCCCGGTGGTTACTACTGTCCCGATACGGCTGCGACTAACTACACCCAGCTCTGCCATGAAGGTTACTGGTGTCAGTCCGGGCTCGACAGAGGAAACCCCAACGCACCCGGTTCCAACGACACCTACAACGAGACCTGTCCATTGCTCGGCGGATACACTGGAGTTGGTGGGGTGTGCCCCAGAGGTCATCGTTGTCCCGAAGGTACCACTCTACCTCTGGGGTGCGATGCAGGGTATTACCAGGACCAGGAAGGGGAAGGAGATTGTAAAAGTTGTCCTGCTGGTAAATATTAACGTTCATGATTTATTCTTCTAAAACTTTAAATACTGCATTTCAGAATCAATTGCTTATAAGTTCATATTTTTAAATTAATTGTGAAGCTTTCATGATCTTGTTTGATTTTATTATTATTTTCAGGTTTCTACTGTGTTGCTAACTCCACTGACTATGCATACAGTGATTGTCCTGCCGGTTACTACTGCCCTCTAGGTACCACCCACGCCACTGAGTTCCCATGTCCTCGGGGAACTTTCAATAACGCTACCGGATCCACGGATAACAGTTCCTGCCTGGCTTGCCTCGGTGGCATGTACTGCCAAGGGGTGGGCAACGAGTGGCCTACTAGCAACTGCAGGTA